>JAHWFP010234532.1:16862-27007 GCA_023313725.1 Lithobius niger | reverse complement strand
GGTAGAGACTGTCGTGACGTTTTTGACGTCTACGTGGTCGAAAAATCTGTGACACGTACAAACGCATAGGTGACCGAGCACCCATTATTTGAGGCTTGGTTCTTATTCACTGGCTGAATACTGGTTTGCAATACTGGTTTGGTATGGTAGCTCATGTGTATGTCCATGGTCGACCGAATTAAGTTTCTTTAAAATTGTTGCACACACTGGCTGGCAAACGCTGATTTTCGTTCGCTTCGCTCACTCAATCAGCGCATCTAGTGACTAAAATGCCACCCCCCCCCCGCACACCCGACTGCTAATGATCACTTGTGTTATATTCTGCCAGCCATGTTCATGTTCATGTTTGTGGAAATAAAATAATAAGGCTCTCAATGGCAGTCTAGAATCTGCCCCTTCGAGAAGCATGCTGTCCTGAAAAGCTTTCCAGCAACGCAATACCTCCAACCAAATGCGCGGGGCCGTGAGCCGTTGCTGGTTGTTGGCGGTGCCTGCTGCCTGACTTCTTGTGTAATTACATATATGTATTGATATTTTTTTTTGTATTTATAGGCACAGACGGATACGTGGTCCAAAACACACACAATCAAAAAACAAACCGTCAGCCTACGGAATAAAGTCACGTGTAAAATAATGTCGTTTGGGGATTGCCAGTGAGGGAAGGGAAGGCAATGATAGGGACATGGGGCGCGTCAATACCCAGGTTTGTGCCAATCCCAAGTAACTTCTGATTGTTTTCTTCTGCAAAACGAAAAAAAAAACAAACAAGTAATTGAACAAATACTGCTGAAATGTAGCTGAAGAGCTACTATTTTGACAACATCTTACAATTGACAAAGCTTATCAAACGCCACTAGCGTTGTGAGGATATGAACGCGATTCATCTCCACCCCTCAGGTGCCCATTCCCATGCGGCAGGGAAGCGCAGTCTAGACTTGGGCTGGCCATAATGCCATGACACAGGCGCCCTTTGGCTTTCTCACTTTTGGCGCCCCTTTGGTTATTCCGCCCCCCGTTTTTTTTTTTTAAAGATAAATGAATGCTCTATTTTGGATTAAATTCCTTGTAGTGGTCGTTCCTTGCAGGGAAAAATTTTTCTTCTCTCCGTCTCGTTCGTTTGGGTTTCCAACCCTTTCATCATGATTCCCCTTCCCCCTTCCCACCATAGGGGAAAGTCAATTAAAATTATGAAAATCTTCCCAGAAAGGCATGCCGTATACGTGTTTTAAATAACGTTTACAGTGCTTTCTCAGACTCCTTAATCGAATTTGGAGGGGCCATCACGTAATCAGACGCATAAATGTATTGTAAAACACGTGTCCCCCCTGTGATTACTCTAAATGGTACAGGCGCCTTTTCCTAGCCAGTCCGTTTTGAGCGTGATAACATTCTCCTCCCAGCAACGAACACGAGAGGGTGTAATAGCCACGGATCCAAATGACCGAAACATTACGTTTTGCCGTGAGAACTCCTTATGGGAGGCCCTCCTCGCCGCAGAAATTCTGAGAAATGAGGAGGGCCTACCATCCATAAGGAATGACATTTCTGAGACTTGTCAAGGGCCCGGTAAAAAAAAGGGCATGTAAATATATAAACGTCTTTTACCTGGGAGATTTGAGGACTGCAGAGCATTTCAGCGAAATGCAGAAGTATGCCGATGACGTGTCACTGTACAAATACGTAATTGGCCATGCTGACCACCATCTGCATGATTGGTCCAAACTATGGCAACTGCCAATAAACAACAATAAATGTTGCCCCAATCTCTTGGGTCAAAATAACCTTCATAACGAATTCCGTTGACAACATACATTTGGAGTGAGTCAAAACTATTAAGAACTTTGACATGTGGATTACCGACGACCTGAAAGTCTCCACTCGCTGTAATATTATTGCATCATCGGCAAAAGAAAGGGCATTTCAAATAAAACGTCGTTACTAAAAAAAAACCAAAAAAAAACCGGGCTTTCAAGGTACCGAGTTATGAGGAAGATTCCAAGTCCGAGTTATGAGGAAGATTCCAAGTCCGAGTTATGAGGAAGATTTAAAACGTGAACTCGAGCAAAGGACTCAAGCACCAGATTTTGAACTCCAAAATTACACCAAAATGCGTGGACACTATCTAAAACTCATTGTTCCGCGGTCAAGGCTGAATTGCCGAAAACATTTCTTCGCAGTGAGGGTGGTGCCCGCCCGTATGGAATGCGCTAGATGAGGAAGTTGTCTCGGCTGTGTCGGTTGCTAATTTTAAACATAAATTGAATGATGTGTGTTTGCGGGCACACCTGAAACGACCTGAATTCGGTTAACTGTTAGGTTATTATTTTAGCAACTAGTTCAGGTGATTGCTTGGCTTCAAATTTATTATGACGAGATATCGAGTGATATCTATTTGCTATTGTGTGCTCGTGCATCCTTCTTCATGCTACATTTTTAAGTTGGGTGAGTTGTAAGCGGTGGACTCCACAGCCCTTTCTTACCATTCTGTCATTGTGTGACAGAAAAATTGTATTTATTTATTTATTTATATTAGCCTTTTTCGAGCTACGCGCAGTCAGTGTGTGGGGATTTTGACCGTTTATGCCCCTATGGTTCTTAGTCTGAGAAAATAAGGCATATATAATGTCGAATATGCACCCTGACTACAGACATCTTCAGGGTCATTGGTTCGACCACCTGCGAGAATTGGTGAGGGAAGGGGCTAAGGTTAGTCAGTTTCTGCTAACACAACGAACTTACAAGCCACCTTCCGACCCGTTCTTTTCTGTGCTTCGTTTCTAACACCGAAGCAGTGCAAGGAAGCCAATCTTTAAGGATTGAGGCGGTGCTTCGTGCTGGCCAGTCATCTAGCAACCGGACAACACCGGCTTATTCAGGGAAGGTGGAACCAGTCACCATGGCCGTACTCGACCCGAGAGGGTAGCGAGCCGGCAAGTACCCATCACAGAGTAACACAAAATGTAGCATCTAAAGCTGCAAATGTGCGAAAGGCCAGTGCTACGAAAGAGACAGTACCACAACAACCTATTTATTTATTTATTTATTTATTTATTTATTTATATTAGCCTACCTTTTGAATACCTTTTGAATACCTTTTGAACGAATACCTTTTGATAGGAGTTGCTGGACGTGTCAGGAACAGGTACACAGTTCCACAATCTCCTAAAAAGCCAAAAAACGCAGAAGATGATCGTTAACATGGTTAAACCGGAAAAATGCGGATGTTGGGGGGAAAAGGCTGGATTGTGGAAGGGTGTTTTAGCACCAAATGTGCGTCTGTTCAAAGGTTTCGAAGAGGATACTAGTCAGAAACTGTACCTTTAATCAATGTCAAAGTGGCAGGGGAACCTTTCTTAGCGCTAAGCAATACAGGAGCCAGTTCACCCATCATTTCCGGTGCTACAGCACGTATTTCGCAAGCAAAAGGCGTTAAGTGGCGCAGGGATTGTCTATGGCCTGGTGGTAACTCTGCTCAGCAGACTTTCTTAGTCCTACAAATGCTGCAGATAATGTCATTTTAGGCAGAGATTACTTAGGTTACCTGGACATGCACAACCCGGGGGTGGGGGGAGGGGTGGGGAAGGTTTCCTGGAGAATCTTTTAGTTCTTGCGGCACTAGGTGGGGGGGGGGGGGGGGGAGGGGTGCACAGTGGATGCACCTGGCCGTGAGGAGAATATCCAGAGACCAACCAGTAGTGGTGACAACAAGGAGAATGCTGGAACTCCAAACACTTCTGGACAAACTAATTGAGGAATTGGTATCGGCTGGAAATGTGGAAACGGAAGAGCAATTCTTGGTTAAGGATGACGAACTCTTGGGAATGGAAGTGTCCGATGAGGAGGAATTAGAGCAAGTAATGGTGATGGATGATGTGTTTGAACTGCCAAAATTTAAGTGATGTGTGTTTGCCGAAAAACATCATTCTGGTGAAAAACGGTTGAAAGATATGAAATTTCAAGTTGAACTTTCTCAGCGGTGCTTCAATATATATATAAAACTGTGGAAATGAAAGAACTTTAATTGCAAGTACAAAAAAATTCCTTGCATATGAACTTTATGAAGAAGTGAAGATTTTTTCTTTCTCTAAGAAGACGGTAAAAAAAAACTAATTTCACTGAAAAATTTAGCTTAGCTACTTTAGTATCGTAAGGGTATACTGATGACAGGCATTGACTGTTTTGAAATTTGAAATTCAACAAGGACAGTTTTGTGAGACTTTGTAAATTTGAGAAAATTTGTTTTTGTTTAAAATAAATGCTTAATCGGAAAGTAACTTTAAAAACTACTTTACAGTAAGAGTAGCACGAAGCTAATACTTCGCGATGTAAATTGCCGTTAACATAAGCTACTGTGTGCCTGTCCAACTGCCGCATAAACACGGGAATTGGACAAGCGTCAACAGTTACGCAACAGGTGAGCCAACTGCTCAACCAGTTAGAAACCGGATCGATGCAGTCAGCCAGTCACCTGACGTAAATCCTTGGCGGGAATCGGCACCTCCAACGGGTATAAAAGGCCAGCCGTGAGTCGGTACAAGTGGAAACTTTGTTGCCAATTCCTAATATGTGACGCTATGTGCATAGTCCCCTAGTTATGGAGTGAGGAGTGAGTAAGACTTGGGCTTGACTCCAAATTTATCGTCCATTCCCTTAGCACCTCATTGGACTAGAAATGCCTACAAATGACTATAAATGCCAACAAATGCCTGAAACACAGAAACAAATTAAAATTAAATCAAAAACAGAAGTTTTTTTTTATCATATTAGGCCACTAAAAATTAATTAAGTGGTTCTCAGGAATGATGCTGACAAAAACTGATGTGGGCGGGCGGTGTTTTTTTTTTTTTACTTTTAATTTGATATATTTCAGATGATTGCGATGCTTTTTATTTTACGAAACAAAAAAAACTCCAGTAGCTTACATTTTGTTATGGAGTACAATATCTTTGTTTAATGCTAGGTTAATATTCTGCCTGGTTAAACGCGCAAATTTTGCACATTTGATAAAAGTCGTTCTTCAGATCCAAGTTCTTAGTTGTGACATGACAGGGAATGGATTCTGATGTGAATGGAGCAAAAGGCTGAATCGTCATTGGCTCCGGGAATTGTTTGGTGAAAGCGCTGATGCATGATAGGAAATTATTTTATTTTAACAATAGCATAAAAAATGCTATTGTTCCAAGAAAAAAATCCCATGCGTTCCCTCTTGAGAACTACTTAATTAACCTTTAGCGGCCTTAAACTATTAAGAAATTGAATCTATACTGTGCCTGTCGGCAATAATTTCTAAATCGTAGTATATCAAAATAAATATGATTTTCGAATATAGAGCGATTATATGACATTGTACGCCTTCAAATTGATTTCTTTAATTGTTAAAACACATTTTGACGCTAAACTCGTGTCTCTACTGGGTTTGGGAGCCGAGATATATTAAACACCCATTTTCTGGCACTCATTTTGGAAAATGGCGTCTAGAAAAACTACTCTCGAAAATGGAGATGTCTACGGAAGCTTTTCTGGCTGCCTTTTATGCATATTAAGTTGTAGCACTAGTTTGCTTCTTCAAAACAAAAATTTTTAACGGGACCTTGACACAAGGACAGGACTATACGCTGCGTGTTGGCTGTAGGATTTGCAATTTTTAACTTTGCTTATTGTGTGCGCGGAGTCCTGCAAATATTTTATGAGCGGCTACGTCTTCCTGGAGGAGGCGGCTTTAATCGACGGCCGCCATCGTTCTTGTAACCATCTTGGATATCAGCAAGGCACTCCGCTACTCAAAACGTACAATCGATTATTCGTGTTCCTTCTGCAGCGAACTCAAGATAGGCCGCGGACACTATATAACTATAATGTTGACTCATAGAAGCAACAGTATGAAAGTTCTTTGTGTAGAAATTGGTCTACCAAACACAACTATTTTAATTAACCCATCATCCCCCCTAATATGAGTGGGGAATGGGGGGTGTTGACCGGGAGGGACAGCAAATGAGGCCTAATCCTCTTGGCCAGCTCGAGGGCACAAAGGCCGCGCGTGCACACGAATGCAAACAAGGGGTTTTGAAGCATCTTCATTGCTTCGGGCAAAAATTTATAGCTGCCTCTTTCTCTCATCAGCATATTTTTTTTGCATTTTAATAGGGCTTAGAGACTCTACCGCCCAGGTCGTGATTAAGCTGCCTCATTCGTCGCCCCTGTATTGTATAAATTTGTTTGGAGTTTTTAGAATTTTTGTATAAAAAAAAAAAAGCTGAAGCAACTTTTGGGTTTACTTCACATTTTTTGTAATGTGAAACTAAAGCCAATCATAGGTTAAAGGTAAGTTGGCTGATAAGAAACTTGTAGTCTCAACTCTTAGTCCTGTTTTATTTAAATGCAAAAAGTAAGACTGGAGGGGTCAGAAAAATATGAAGTGTTTGACAAAAATGTTTCTCGTCGAAGCAGACTGTCAGCATTAAAGCCTGCCTTTGTGAGAACGCAAGATGTCCACTACCTTCTGGAACCGATGGCTATGTATCGCGGATCCCATCAAATTCTGCATATACCGTATATGTTTTTCCAGGGGCGAATGAAACATACGTAAACGAAGCAAGCAGTCTGCATTAAAGACCGGCCTTGTGAGGATACACAGTACACTAACCTGAGAAAGAAAGAAAAGGCAACTACCCCGACTGGGACTCGAACCCAGGGCTCCTCGTTTACTAGCCGGGCGCTCTAACCACTCCTCTACCGGGGCGGGTTCCGGCTACAGGCTCCAGCCGAGTTAAGTAGGTGTTCAATCTTTCTCAGTGGTGATCTAGAGGTCACATACATACATACAAGGAGGGAAAGCAACATTGCTTCTTGGCCTCAACACTAAAAATAATGCAAGTAGTAAATAAAGAAGAAATCACATGGTAAAGGGTAAACGAAGTGAGCAGTCTGCATTAAAGACTTGTATTACTACGCAGTTTCACGAATCAGTGCGATGACAACATGCGCGGATGGCAATCTGCGCGTGGCTGTGTCTTTTCTTTCTTTCTCAGATTAGTGTATTGTGTATCCTCACAAGGCCGGTCTTTGATGCAGACTGATTGCTTCGTTTACCCTTTACCTTGTGATTTCTTCTTAATTTAAAACATACGTAGTTTGCGGGGAGTATGCTACTCGTAGTTCATTCAATAGAATTACAGGGGCTCGTTGTCAGGGCCGTAGCGGCTCTCCCTTCCGCCAATTAAATCATCCGAAAAGACACAAAGGTGGCAAATTTGAGTTGTCGAGCTACCAAACTCATATAAATTTTCACCACAAATTCCCTATTAATTACGGGTTAATTAATTTAAGCATTACCAGTATTCTATCCATTGGAAAGCAAAATATAAGACGCATCCCTGCATGCCTCATGTGCACGCTAGTGGTAAAATAAGGATGTCGGAGCTCAGAACACGTGGCGGTTCTTTCAAAGGCTGTACCGAGCGGGTACTTCGCGAAAATTTACATAGTTGGCAAAACTGAAAGTTTATTTGCCCATTTTGTTTGTTAGTATTGTAGTGCTTCCGTTAGCCCATCACCACCATGACTCGAAAGGTAAGTTAACGCGGAAGACCAAAACAAAATGTTATTTACGTTTGCAAAATTACGCATTGTGTAAATGCAACTTTTGTTGAATCCCGTAATTGATTTATTTGCGCCGCTTTGCGAAATGAGGGCATTTTCAGCCTCACGATGCAGATGCGAAATGCGCCGTACCACGTCGACTCAGAATTCAAATATTGCTGCCGTTGCATCTGTATCGTAAGACAGAAAATGCCCTCAGTTTGAGGAGACAAAAGTATCATTCTGCGCTTCAACACTCGTTTCATAAGCAAAACATGTACAAAATAAAACTGGTTCCCGCAGAGTTTTCAGCGTTTGAAATCGTGTTATCTTTTAAATTCGCCAAAATCGTACACAGTTAGCAAAACAAAAAATATGGTCTGCCATTTTATTTGCTACTTATTCTGTTAGCCCATCAAATCCACCATAGGGATCAACAGCGCTTTAGTAAAGGAGAAACATCAGCAAAATCTGCATAAAACAAAACACATAAAGGATTTACGCCAAGTCATTAAGTCGCCACATCAATTAACTTCGCAAAAACCAGACTGGCTGCTCGTGGCTGCACGGTGACGCATGATGGTGTACCAAAAGAGTCAAAATCGATCGATAAACACAACAACAACCGTACGATTCCAGCAATGTTGACCTTGTGGGCACGTTGTAACGCATCGCTGCGCACGAAATATTTTTCTGTCTGGAAAGGACTTAAAGGCGCCCGTTCCCCATTTCGATAGCGTTGCCCATATTCTAAACACAGCATCCACGTTCCAGATTCTCCGTCATCCAATAGGCTGATGTGGGTCACGTGATCTCGTTTTAGTTATGAAAATTTGCGGCGCTGCAGCGAAGTGTCGTTTTAATTTACCGCTATTTTCTTTATCTTGATCGAAGATTCTACGGTGCTGCACGTTGGAGTTGAAAAGGTGAAAAACCGCCTTTAAGTCTTCCCGTAAGAGCCAGGGCCCCCACATCAAAGTTAGGGGCCTGGGAATAACTACAACAGCGGGCCCCCTCCCCGACAGAAATCTGTCGGTTGAAATCTGTTGGTTGCCACATATTGTTCATTCATTAATTTGGGCTGCTTACGTTTGAAGGCTTCCCTGCCTAACAACCTGACAGGCTTGCACTTCAGTGCTCGGTGCCGTTGGACTGGAGTTGTTTGTCGGGAGTACAAAAAACATTTTAGACCGTGCGGGCCCCTTGTACGGCCGGGCCCGGGTACAGCGGGTCCACCTGACCCCCCCCCCCTCCCCCCGTTGTGGGGGCCCTGGTAAGAGTCGTTAGTGCATTTCAGGCGACATCACACATTCTAAACTCGTGTCTGAACATATAGCTGCTACGTCAATACTTGAAGGGTAAGATGATGTACACGTATTTATTTCAATAAAGGATCTTTCTTCAACTCGTAAATACAAAAATAACAGTTAATGTTCGTAGAGAACATCATTTTACAGAAAGAACATTTGAATAACCAACTTTAGTACCATTTCTTGACACTAGATGCCGTTGTTAGCAAACATATACATATTTAATTAACCTTGTGGTAAATTATCCGCCCGACCTACAACAATATTAGGGGATTAGACAAAATGGCCGCCACGACTAGCCCATTTCTTCGAGGTCTATTCGGGAATTGGCCAAGCTAATCGTATCTTTGTACGGAGAGTAGCGAGTCGTGAGTCGCGACATCTATTGGCAGCTAGTGGCCGTTTTTAAAATAATAATTTTTATTTTTGCGTAGATTTGCGTGACAAATTTGCATTATGTATAAATGTATTTTTAAATAGTTTTTAAAGTTATCACTCAGCCACAGTTAAAGTGGCACTATCACCGACTGAAAAGCGAACGAAAATACCGTGGCGCTATCTAGCGGTAGTGATACTGTCAACCTTTACAGCTTGCACGGAGGTGCACGAGAACATGCCAAATTTTCATTCAATAATTAAGAAGATCGTGGCTTGTTTGTTTCGTTAAAAGAAAGGGCGTTTTGCGTTCCTTCGCTTGATGCGAGGTAGTGCTACAGACATTGCTAGAGAGTCCTCCATGTTTCCAGATTCGGCTGACTTTCCATCGGTGATAGTGCCAGTTTAAGCTATTTCTCTGCGCTTGTTGAAAAAAAGAGACGTTCGTGTATCCAAAAAGAGTTGCAAGGGAAGGAACGGTGATATTTCTGTACTGCCAGTGTTGCCCTCAGCCGACAGAAAGCGGCAAGAGAACAACTCAATCGCATCAGTGGCGTTTTCGGCGACCATATTGTCCAACCCATGTCGCGTATGCTATTTAGCATTCAAGATCCGGCCGGTACAGTATAGTAGAACCGTGACAGATTCAACTGGCACCCATATATATATATTTTATTTCCATCCTAAGAAGAACAAACATTTGATCAGAGAACGCAAAAATACAACATCTGAAAACTACAAGAGTTATTTCAACTTCCGTTTGGTTCACGTACCAGTACAACGGCGTCTAAACCATGCGCAATGGCTGTTTGCCGTGATGTCACCATAAGTTAGCCAATGACGAACGAGAACAACGGCTGTTTGGCCGTCTGATTGGACTAG
>JAHWFP010234532.1:5142-16462 GCA_023313725.1 Lithobius niger | reverse complement strand
CAATGACGAACGAGAACAACGGCTGTTTGGCCGTCTGATTGGACTAGAACAGTCACGTGATATGCACGTCACAGCAAACAGCTATGGCGTGTGGTATAGAGGCAAGAAACGGTACTAAAATTCGTTAATCTCAAATTCTTTCTTTTTATTGTGTGAAATAGCAGTATGCAACAAAGTTGAATTATTTATGTTTGTAGTCTTTTAAGAGTTAAAAAAAAGGGCCTAATAAACAAGTGTAAATGGCCTTGTTTGCCCTTCCACGTCTTCCCTTAAAGTGGCCCTATCACCGATTGAAAGTAGGCAGAATCTGGCAACATCTGGCGCTCTCTTGTACTTCTAGCGCATGCTTGCATCAAGTTAAGGAATGCACAATGTCGTTTCTTTTTACGAAACAAACAAGCCACGAGCCTCCTTAATTTTTGAGTAAAAATTCGGTACGTCTTCGTGCACCTGGGAGCAAGCTGTACAGGTTAACGATATCACTGCTGCTAGACGGCGCCATGGTATTTTCGTTCGCTTTTTAATGGGTGATAGTGCCACTTTAAGAGCCGTTAGAGCATTACTCGTGACGTCATGCTTTCTCATATCATGTTGTGGGACTACAGCACCAATACTTAAAGGACTGAAAATGGGGTAGGGGGCGAAATACAAGTTTCAGATACAAACATGTCCCATGGTTACGCTAAATGCAGGCATGCCGTGAAAAAAATGTGTGAACACGCATGAACATATTTTTTTTTTTATGCTTACGTACTTTTAGTTCTACGTGGCGAATGAAAGTCCCGTCGCGCGTCAATAAATCTCCTTTTCGTTTTGTTTGTTTGTCTACGTTTTTTTTTTTCGTACTAGAACATTTTCCATGTTGTTACACATCAGACATCACTTACCATTGTGCGATGAATTGCTTTACGGTTTTAAGGTCTAAAAAAAATTGAAAATGATGGTCCTTCCTCCTCCACACACACCTACATTATAATGTGTCTTTTGGCGTGCTTTCAGCTGCATGCAAAGTTTACATCGCTGCATATCTCTACAAAAAACGAATTGATTTCGAGTTAATGCACATGTGCTCGCAGGCAGCCAGACGAAGCCAACAAACTTGACCTACGTTTTTTTTTTCAACGTTTGAGGATAAAGATACAAACAGTTTCAGAAAAAAAGTGTAGATTTATTCTTAAAGCCGTTAGAAAAATAAGGTTAAGGGACCATCTGTAAATTACGGGGAGGGAGCATCAGCGGAGAGTGACTGTTTTAACAAGGGGCGAGAATAGCTCTCACAATTTTTTTTTGTACCGACTAGGGATGGGTCGGTTTCAATTTTGTTGACTTCGGTTTCGGTTTCGGTTTTCACGCACACAAAACCGCGGTTTCGGTTTCGGTATAGTTTTTTGTCACCATCTCCCCCGAACCAGTTATTTCTAGTTGGTTTTCTTGTAATATTAGTTATTAGCGAGTTATTAGCGAGTTATTAGATATTAGCGAGTTATTACTAGCTTTTAACTCCCTCCTGCTTTCACTTTCAGCAGCGTCATAGACCATGGGCCTAGCGGTAGCACCATTTTCCTCTACTGTTTCCTTTTTAATGACTGTCATTTACACGTACAAGATGATAATTATTAAATCAGGGGGGGGGGGGGGCTAGACGGGGAGGGGAGCGAGACGACGCGGAATGAGCGAGTGAAGCGAGCGATTCCGCTAGTTTAAGATAAAAATATAGCCAATTAGTGCACAAGTAAAACAATAAAACACGAAATCAAAGGCTTCGTACAAAAATAAAATTCAAATAAAAATCATGTTATGGCAGACACTCCTAATAAAATAAAATTTAAACATGTTTAAAAACATGAACCTATGCATTGCTGGTCGAAACAGCAAATGCAACATGGAGCCCAGCAAGACGACCTCTTCCCTGCGAGTGCAGGAAAGAAGTGAAGCCAGGTGGTTTTCTCGCGCATATTCAAGGTGAGCAGGAGTGGCGGTTTTTCCATGTTTCGAAGTGAGATAGCCCCAACTGTTTTATTATGGGAACGTATTCTTTCATGTTTCTATTTTCAGGTAAAATGTGATTGTGAACAGGTATAGTTGATGTGAAAAATGAAATGAAAGGTTTAAATATTTTAAAATTTATTTTATTAGGAGTGTCTGCCATAACATGATTTTAATTTGTTCTTTTATTATTGTACGAAGCCTGAGCTGATATCCACACTTGATAACGGGGCGCAAATATCCCCGAGACGTCGTGGTTTATTGTTTTACTTGTGCACTAATTGGCTATATTTTTATCTTAAACTCTTCCAGTCCTTTTTTTACTTATACAGTCCCTTTAGTTCTCTCTTAAAGGGACACCCGTCCTCTGTTGGCATTAATACCGAAATATATACGTAGAGCAAAACCCCCAATCGTCGAGCTAACGGGACTTCACTAGCTTCGCTCGCTCTGCCAGTTAAGACTATGATGTAATAGGGCTGTTTATTAAAACATGGTCGCTTTTTGAAATGGAACTGAACATAATACGCATGCAAGTAAGTTTATCAAGAAGGCCCACGAGTTAACATATCTGTTCATACATCGGTATTGTTTTCGAGTTGTGTTAATCACAGCAACGAGATTGTGAAAGGAATTGAAAAAAAAAAAACCCCAGCGAAGTACGCAGGTATAAAATGCATGAATTTTCGTGATGACCAAACGAACGCTTTTAAAAATTTATTGAAGATACGATTACACGGTATCGGATGACAGTGTAGATGGACGTTTTCACATGACAAGATAAAGAAATCTATTCAACTAGTGTAAGTTTATTTAAGATTATTATCGCACCTGCTCAGTTAGGCTTCAAATCGTGCGGTTGCAGTCATGCACGCAACTCAACTGCGCGTCGAGACATTTTGTCTAGCATTAACAACACCTGCTATGTAGTTCATTCTGGAACTCGTAACGTTTCTTTCAAGATCTCATTAGTTAAATCAGGAGCGAAATGAAAGCGAATGTCCATGCAGGGCTCTACTACAGTATACCGGCTGGATCCTGGATGAAAATAGCACACATGACTGGGATGGGCAATATGGCCGCCGAAAACACCACTTAATGCGATCGATTTGTTCGTTGCCGCTTTCTGTCAACTGATGGCGACACCGACCGTACTAACGTGTCGCTTTTTTTTCTTTCTGCAAGCGTAGAGAACTAGCTTAACTGGGGCTGAGTGATATCTTTAAAAACTATTTAAAAATAATTTGATAGATAATAAAAATTTGCCACAATAATCCACGTAAAAATTAAAATTATTATTTCGAAAACCGTCACTAGCTGCCAATAGAGCAATGACACGACGTAGTATTATTGTATATGACTCTATGCTGTAGCCTTAATGGGTTAGCTGCAAGGGGCACTGCAGAGAGAAACGGAAGGGCGTCATACTAAAGCCGATGCTGTGAAGAGTGATTTCTTAGACCTAAAACGCGCGATTTTTGTTGTTGGAGAAAACAACGTTATTTTAAACCTAAGAAATCCGCTCTTCCGTTGTTTTTCCCTCCATTTTTATGTAGTGCACCTTGTAGTTATGCCCTCCAAAACTCATACTGATGCCAATATGGCGGCAAATGTCACTGCTCTATAGATGTCGCGTCTCTCCGTACAAAGAGGCTGCCTCGAAGAACAGACCTCGAAGAAATGAACCACTCGTGGCGGCCATTTTGTCTACCCCGCCCAATATCGTTGTAGGTCGGGCCGGATAGATTACTGGCCATGCATGTTCCATGATAATATTACCGCATCAGATTCCATCTCTCGTTCATTGTCGCGACCCCATGCGGTCAAGTTTCAACAACGGATCAGAACTCTTTTCTCGGATAACAATTAAACATTAAAAAATACACTGTACAGGTTTTAACCGAATAGACGGTTGCGAAAAAACACCACTCCGGTAACGATTAATCCAGGCATGCGGCACCTCTGCTTGTACCAGCGTTCCACGAGCGCGAAGCGGTGTAGCAGATGGCTATTGCAAGCCAAGGCCGACTGAGGCAGAAATTGCGTGTTTCGCCTCCCGACACAACGCCAGTTCACGCGCGTGCGGAAATCTGATGCCTTTTAGTGATGCTCTGGTAAAATAAGATTCCAGCGATGTTGAATCAACTGGCTTGCATCTGAGAAACGAAACCGACAGCTTCTCTCCCAGATGACCTTGTGACGACAGATGAACATGAAGCAATAGTTACAACATGACACTCTCACGCCATACGGACGTGTATGTGTATTTATTCGCTCCTGGTTAAATATAGCATGTCAGTTGGCATTAACGAGTGACCGTCAGGTCACCAATGAGAAAGAATGAACAGCTTCTGAGCTGTCTTATAGGATGGAGCCAGTGTAGGGGTGATTCCGGGTTATTCAAGTAACCGTGTCAGTATGGCTGACTGGTAAGGCCTTTCGGGGTGATGCTTTGGTTTCAGTTGGTCGTGGGTTCAATTCCCCGTTCAGGCTGTCTGACAAGTACTTTAAGTCCAAAAAACAACGGAATTAAGTAAGTTTGCATCAGTATTTATTTAAGTACAGTAAATTGTTTCGTGATACTCTGCCTCCATCGTAGCTTAGAAGTGGTTTGTCTTTTCTCAGTGGTGATCTGTAAGCTACTGATATTAATTACGTTAAACCTTGGAACTGCCTTCCGGAACACGTTGTAAAGGCTGCACCCGCTGAAACCTTCAAGTGACATTTTGATGAACTTTATAACCTTTAACACACTTTTGTTTGCATGCTGGGCCGCATAAGTTCTTTGTCTGGCCGTCATTCTATTATGTTATGTTATGTTTTATGTTATGTTAAGGAGGGTAAACAACTAGCTTCTTGGCATTTCCACATTATAAATTAAAGAAATGACATGGTAAACAATCCATAAAATGTTGACATTAGTAGCCTTAGTCGACATGAACTACTATTGTTCTCACCAGGCCGGTCATTAATGTTTTGTCTGCTAGCTAATCTGCATGCATCTATTTTCCTTGCGATATAATGTTGATTGTAAATTCAGTTTGGAGTGAATAATTGTAATTTCAAGAAGCTCCACGTTTCGCTCTCCATCATGATTTTCCAAATAAGTCAGTAAGAAGCACGAGATAAAAAAAAATAAAAAGCTGTACCATATTATTTCGAAGCAAAACATACGTGGTAGCTACATTATTCAAAGTACGTGAGGTGAAAACTAAAAAAATAAAAAAAACGAGGTAGTACATCACCATCCGTGTCACATGTTGGGAGTAAGGTGGACGCTAGTGCTGGGGAGGAAATGAAGGAATGTATGTGGTGGGGTGGATGGATTGGAAAATGCGTACTACTAGAGGGATAGTACACATACTACTAATGTATTTTCCTTTCCATCCTCGCCCACCCACTAAAAGGGGATTGCCACCAAATGACAGACTGCAGCATCTATAGCCATTTACTGCTACTTACGCCCTTACTTTCAACAAGCGAAGGAACACACAAATAAATTTTTTTATGAAACAAACAAGCCACGTGCCTCTTTAATTATTAAGTGTAAAGTTGGTGCGTGTCCGTGCACCAGGAAGCAAGCGGTAAAGTTAAGCCTAACGTAACGACGGGCGCTTTTTCGATATATCAACCGTTTTGAAACGCAGATTTTGAACCGCTAGATGGGCGCCGTCGAGTGTCAGTGATATCGTTAACCTTGACCGCTTCCTCCCTGATGCACGCGGACGCACGAACTTTACACTGAATAATTAGGGAGACAACGCGGCTTGTTTGTTGTGTAAAAAAAAATTCTTAGCGCATTCCATCGCTTGTTTAAACCAAGAGCTACATAGAACCATGAGTCCATGAAAAGTTCCGTATAGGAACGATGAGTAACACACTTGCATTAGGTTGGTGCCCTAGCGTTTGACCGAGGACAGAGACTCGCCTCGACCACATTTGGAACTAGACACCTAAAACTTTCAATTTTAAAAACTAGATGGCGGTAGTAATTTGTGCTTTTTAAAACTTCAGTATCATTTACAGATTGTTTGTGGGCTCTCAATGTTATTCATAAATTCTTATTTAAAGTATTCTTTGGAATTTTCAGACGAATAAAATTTATTAAGCTATATTCTAAACTATTTTTGATATTATTTTTAACCAATCACGAAGCAGTTTGGTTACAAAGAACGCCATGACATGTGTTATGTAACGTGCCATTCGTGCTTCAACTAAAAAAGTGAAATCTTCCAAGTCAACTGCCAGAAAGGAACAGATGAGGAAATTCAACTTTATAAACAACAAGAAAATAGTTTGATAATGTGGCAAAAAATGTTTGCTCACTTAGTGCAATTATTTTGTTGGTGGTCCGTGTTCATACTGGAGATAAGCCCTAAACAGTAAAATTTGTGGTAAGGCATATCTACGATTATCTGTTGCACATTTTAAGTTGAAAGACAGGAAGCTGATTATATCTAAAGTGTGACATGTCGTATTATGATTTGTGAGATTTTTCTGCTGCATTTTCTACATTCTACGACAAAACAGTGAGAAACTGTTTAAATGTGGAAACCGTAGTAAAGCCTTTTAACTGAAGCTCATGTTTAGTTGTGTTTGGGGGCGAGAAGTGTCTTAATGTTTTTGTGACGAGAAGCCTATTAAAAACATAGTATGGGGTACTGCAATTTCTGGTGAATGAGACTTGTTGCAACGTAAATGAATTTTTTCTACCGATCGTTCCTTAAATCAAGTTTGTAGTACGCAATTATCTTATTTAACGTGAATATCAGACCATGTATAGTCGTATACAAAACGGTGTGAAAACCTGGAAATGCAACCGTAGTGGTGCCACTTTTCATACATAATTAAAAGAAATAGACAACTTTTAAATGCCAGATATTTTTATTAGTATCCGTTTTCGAAGTAAGAAATATTATAATGCATAGTCAACGTTTTTTTAATGAGATACTTAAGTGAAAATTTAAAAAAAGCTACAATTTCGTTGTAAAAGTGTGTAGCAATGTAGTCGAATGGATAATGGTGTAAAACCCTTGAAGTGTGAATTGTATGCTGCAGCATTTTTATTAAGAAGCTGTTTATTATCTACGGTCGAATTCTACTCTAGCTGATTTTGTAAGGTGTGTGCTACTTCAAATACTAAGCTTCAGCAGGTCCCCTTTTCGGCAAAACAATGAATGACATTAAAAAAAATGTATAAATTTATTTAAAAAAATCCTGTAACTTTTCGTGTTTTTTCCCTTCTATTTATGCTATAGGTTAATTGCTAGAAAATTCTTATTCATCGCTTATACATGACACAGTGCAAGAGCGAATTTTTTAGGGCACTTCTACTCCAAAGCAGAGGGGGGGGGGGTGGGGGAGGAAGGCTCCCGCTTCAAAATCCTTTAAACATTCATATATCATTAAATTTTGGCGTCACTGGTTATTAGTGCTAAAAATTGTTTAAAATATGAGTAATTGAAACTTGTAAGCCTAAAAAGTGTTCGGTAATGAGAAAGCGCCTCCGTTACTTTGTCCAGTGGCACAGACAAGAAACATTGTGGAGGGGGACGAATAAAGCCAGCTCGGGGTTTGGGGGAACGCTCCCCTAGAGAATTCCGAGGAATTGAAGCAATTTATTGTACATCACTGCCGAATCCTGCTTCTTTAGAGTACTTATTTATTTTACGTATTCTGGCAGAATTTCTGTAGCATTATGACACAAAGGCGGAAGAAGTATCGTTTATGTTACACGAATCCTATAAAATACTTAGTGCGTGACAGTGTATATGCTTATAAATGAAGCTTGTTACAATGTAGATGGATTCGTTCTGGCAATCAATCCTTAGAATTAAAATTGTAGTACCAATTTCGTGTTTAACGAATGTGAGACAATACGTCTTCCAGTCCACAATAGTGGGAAAACCTTAAAATGCAAATTTTATGATGCCACATTTTAACATATTTCAAAGAAGTCTCTTTTAAACGTTATTTTTTTTTTTTATAAACAACCAATTGTGAAACACATAATAATGATGTTGCATGGCATACGTTACTTTGATGAGACACTTAAGAGCTTATTAACAAAACTACACTTTCGTTGAACTTTTTGAAGTATCGTAAAATGAATGCGTAAAGGTGTGAAGCCCTGGAAGTGTTAATTGTGTGATGCTGCAATTTTACTTCTACAGTAACTAATATCATTGGGTTATTTTGCCTGTCGAGCAATGATGTAAATAACGAGGGGGGGGGGGACGCGGGCAGGTCAAGCGCCCCTCCCCCTCAAAACAGAAGCCAAGGCGTAATTTTTTCTTTCGATATTGACCTTTAAACGTTTTATTTTGTTTGATAGCCATAATATACAGTATGCAAATGACGAAAATAGTCATTCAATAAAAATGAAGCGGTTGTGCGTTTCCTAGCAAGGGAGCGTAATGGGGCCGTTAAATTTGCTCCTCCCCCAGAAAAAATAATTTACGCCATTTCTTTCGAGGTCAGGTGCAGCAGGATATTGAGGGCCCTACTGTGTAGCCGACAGAAATCAGGGAATTCGCCGAATGCGATACGATGGTCCTTCCCCCTCCTCCTCTTCCCCCCCTCCTCAAAAAAAAAAGAAAGTAAATTTATTTTGTGCAAAGTCTTGGACAAAAAAACGGTCCTGGGGATAACAAAACGGCCAAGGGGCAAAGTACAAAGTAGCAAGCAACCACCCCCCTCCCATATATTTATTTTTTTTTGGGGGGGGGGAGAGAGTTGTTTCCTACTTTCGTACTTTGCCCTTGGGCCCTTTTACCCCCCGGAGGGCAGTTTTTTTGTGCCTCCCCACTCTCTGACTCCCCGATGGGGAAGCAAGCGCAGGAAACCAAGAGGATCTGGGGCCCTACCATCGACTTGATCGCTTTCGACACAAAAAGTAAGATACAACGTCGAATACTGTTTGAAAAGACCTCATAGTGTGAGTCCCGAACACCTTGCGAGGTTGCCCTGCGCATTCAGCCAACTAAACGTAAGCGGCCATTTTTAATAGCTTTGGGGATCGAGGTTACGGTACTTCCGGTACAACGGTACTTGGGCTACAACACTTCGTTGCAAGTGAATACGGTACTGCTTGCCTCTACTTATAAAATTAAATATTTCTTTGATATGTATGTAACGCATGCAATGATAAACTACCAAATTATTACAGTTGTTCCCTGTATAAATAGATATCCACGATATTTATTTGTGTAGAATTAATTGAGCTGCTATTCGCTTCCAATGGCATTCACGTCTATCTTTTGAATCCACTGCGATTAGTCATGCGCAGAGTCGTCAAGAGCTTCTGAGGGAGAGACAGGAATAATGAACAAAGGACCACTGGTAATCTGGTATCATAAATCCCAGTTTTCAAAGGATCTTTTTTCCCGAAATTAATAGCTTTGATCAACGTTTTCTAACCATTATATGATTAATTTTTCATAACCAAGTAGTAGATATCCGTGAGCCGTTGTCGATTTAACGGTTATAATTGCTCGCGAGCGAGAAACGGCTAGTCCACTATCGAGGGGGTGGAGGGAGTCACGAGTGTTCAAGAGCAATTATAACCGTTAAATCGACAACGGCTAACGGAAATGTATTTTAATGCTAAGGTGTGACGTCGAGCCAACATCTAGTTATTTCAGATTAAAAAAAAAATTATTTGAAAATTTTATTTGTGAAACATGACGTAAATTCCTGAACTCAAACTTCCGGTTTAAACTTCCTGTCTGCGAAATTCTCACGTACGCGAGGACCCTATATCCAGTCCCAGTCACCGACGTTTTGTGTTTAAGGTAAAACCGTATTTTTTCTACTTTATTAGTTTAAATAAGATATAGCGTATAAAATGCGCTATTCGCTTGAGTCTCGTAGGTTTTTAGGTGTGTTTTAGAAGGTGTCAGTAGGCTAGTTTTCGTACCGTCGGAACGAAAGGTTGTCGAATTCGGCTATTCATTCATGGATGGGGGTGGGGAGGGGGCTAGCATCGTACGCGAGGTTTTTTTTTTTTTTTTCGTGTTAGTGCGGAAAATGTCGCCAGGTTACAAATGTGCTGTTCGCTTGAGTATCGTATGTTTTTAGGTGTATTTAGGTGTGTTTACAAGTGTCGGTAGCCTATTTTTAGTACGTCGGAGCGAAAGGTTGTCGGATTGGGCCATTCTGACATGGGTGGGGTTCTAGCATAGTAGCCTACGCGAGGTTTTTTTTTTTCGTGTTAGTACGATAAATGTCGCAGGTTGCAAATGTTCTTATTTATGTTGGTTGAATTTGTGTTGTGTACGGTAGTTTTGCAAAGTATGTCACGTGGTAGAGCAGTGGTTGTGTAGAGCGCGGAAAAAGTGTTAGAGTATCCAAAAAAGTGTGGGTTATCAAAATTAACCCACGGTCACGTGTGTGGGTTTTCAGATTAACCGTATATAACGGCTACACTTTTAGCATGGGGATGTGTTGGCGTGACCTCACCACCGTGCATTAAATAAGTTTATTGACGTATTTCGTTGTGTACATGAAATTAGTATGACTAAAAATTGGCAGCTTAAGGCTGAAAGCTGTAGGTTAACTCAGCGACTCGGGGATCTCGAATTTTTACTGCAAGATTTAAAGCTGAATGTTGGGCACGTGACCCTTCAAATTTACATGGAGGCAAGCGATAAATAACACAGGCTGCCAGGCCCCAAAGTTCTGCTTGCTTGGCCTATGCTCCCAGACGGGAGCGCTTGAATACCTACCGGAAATGTGATTTTGCAAGGTGCACACTGGTCCTGTGCGGCTTAAAGACAATCGTGAGTCGCTGGCGTCGTCCGTTGTGTGGCGCCAGTGACTGACGCTTTAGTAACGTGGATAATGCCCTACACAAGTTTTTTGTAGGCTGGAATGCGAGTGATATACTTTTCGTCGTTGATGTTGCTTTTGATTATGCTTTGTAGAGCAACACAGTCATCTTTTACCACTGCCTGCTTTATGGACAATTAGCAATTTCGTGAAAGTCTCTATCAGTTCGTCACGAATAAAATGACATCACTATAACGGTATCCTATAATGTCTTCTCTATTGGAGGCAGGGGCTTCATGCACAATGTTAATTCTCACGCAACTTTTAACATTGAAGTGTCACGTGAAAGTCTGTTACTTACAATACCAGCTCATTACTGTGGCTCGAGCCAGGATGGAATTACACAACCAAACTCCAAAGGCTAACGTGACTTTCCTTAGAATTGTACACTGCGGCCAACCATAGCTGCCTCTGTGCAATATCTTCTCATAGTATAGAACACGAATGGACGGTAAAGACATGTACTTAGGAACCGGTCATTATTTATGGCCGGGGGGGGGGGGGG
>JAHWFP010234531.1:0-19383 GCA_023313725.1 Lithobius niger | reverse complement strand
AAGACTAGGAGGGACCAGTGATGCTTGCTCGTACTGTCAGGTTTCTACGTGGGAGAACTCTGGCGGAAGTGCGTCGGAGTGAAATGCTTGCTCAACTTGAGGTTGGACGTCAACTTAACCCTCGTGCCACTTCTCTTAGAAGATCGGTTGTGTGTAATAATAACGTATGATGGAGAAAAAAAAAGCTTAATGGACGATATCTATCCAATGAAAAACTTGTTGAGCATTTCTCGAAGGTTTTTCGCCGTTTGAAGTCTCAACTTCGAAGGTTTCATAAAAAAATTGAAACTTGCTTATGCGTATCTGAAATATTTTAAGGACCGCTCATTAATTTAGCTCTGAATCATTGGTAACAATGAACTGCGAAATATTTTTTGTTTAATGTATGAACTTTGCCCAAAACAAAACTTCTTCAGGATTCCTGCACAAATTTTAAATTGTTCTTCCAATGGAATTAAATAGGGGTAATTAGGCATTGTCTTCATTTTGTCTAGCAATGAATTTGAACTTGACTATATAATGTTGGATCAGTTCACGGGCCATCATCGTGTTTCCTTAGCAACAAGGTTTCCTGCAGCCTACCCCAAAGCGATATCCACTGCACATGTGTCGCAGTGTGATGTAAGTGTGTGAAGTTTAATTTGAACTACCTGAAGGTCAACGTAACTTAAACTTTGTCATAGATTCTCCAACCCACTGATTTTGTTTTGAAATTTCAGTCCGGGTAGGACCCGAAATATTACTAATTTTTAGTCAGAAATATATTTCAATTCTGAAGGGATTTGTCAGATTCCTTTTATGACAGAATCTGATATGACTTTATTTGATTCACATTTTTTTTTATCCTGTTGAAAAATATTGAGAACATTCATGGGATTTCTGTATTACAAATTATTGATTTTGCTATCTTCCGTTGAAAGTGCATGAACGGAATGGCAGAATGTGAACTTTATACGAAGCAAGCATTGGAAAAGAAAAAAGTTCAAACACTCTTCACATTTTGTTATTTTTTGGGGGGGATAAAAGCTTGCACCTGTGTTTTCCTTGTTGCTACAGTAATCGTGTAACTGAGCATATTTTTTTTGCGAGCGTAAAATTGAAATTGAAATGTTACACTTTGTAAGGAGTGAAAGTTACAAGTGGAAGAATGATCTCCCGTGCAATTCTTCGCTTTCCACTGAGATGTCTATTAAAATTTCTCTTTTAATTCATTGAACGGGGTACCTAGAAAAACAATTGTGCTGTAAATAATAATTATGATTTGTATAATATACTTATACTTTTAGGTATTACATTTTTTACACGTCACTACCTGAACTGACTGAAAGTAATATTTTGTCTCCAATAGGAGCGAGTTGCTGCATTCTGTATGTCGAAGTAACTACTTAGGGAAATACTTTTTGGCCAGGAGAGCCCTAAAACGTAAGGTTTGTCATTAAGATTCACAACTTAAGATTAGCTTAATGTTATAGCCTGACAGTTGTGAGTTAGTCCCAGCGGCCATTCTATGGCGCTTTAACGACAGCATTTACATGCACGAGACACAGTGAAGATGCTTCCTTGAATGTTATGGTTTAAGCTATCTTAAAATCTGTGAATAAATATTATCGCTGGGCATATTTACCATTAAGCACAAGTCCTAAACTCGTTCAAGCCTGATTCTAAATCCATCCTAATCGCAAGGCCCAAAGACCTAATGTTTCATAAGGATTATATAAGTCTTAATGCCTAATAAATTCTTAATGCCTAATTCGCAGGTTGCATCATTTAAAATATTCCTGACGAGAAGACCATGTTTCCAGCTGCAGAGCCACCAGAATATTTACAGATTTAACATAGCATGCATGCGCCGTTAACACGAGTGCGTTTCCTAACCTATTGTCTAATAGCTAACAATTGTATTCAAATATCAAAAACACCACCACGCCACAAGTGACCAAATTTAACATCAAAAGCAAAGGTCCAGATCCAAAATTATACATTCATCATATGCATCAATTTGCAACAACACATATTTACACTGCAAAGTTGAACAGACAACATGTAAAATTATGTAAAAAAAAATATAGGAATGATCCAGATTCACAACACCTTGCTCCGGACGAGCCACGAGACTATTGTCTGCAAGCAGTGGCGGTCCCAGCCTACACCTATTGATGTCAATACCTACGTATTCCTAAATTTGAACTTGATTTTGTAATGTTGGGAACAGTTTACAGTCGAAGATCATGTTTCAATATCTCCAAGGTTTCCTGTAGCACACTCACTGCAGGGACATCCATTGCTCCTCTGTCATACTGCGACGTAAGTGGACGCAGTTTAATCTGAACTACCTGAAGGTTGATGTAACATGAATTATGTCCGTACTTTCGGCAATCCACCGATTCTGTTTTGAAATTAAATTATTATCGATTTGTTGTTAAATTTGTCCATTCGACGACGTAAATCTGAAAGAGGAAAGTAAAATTTGAGTCATAGCTAAATCATCGAAAGGACACGGGCTGCAGATTTACGCGACGGTTAAGGTCTAAGTCTTGCTACCGATGTGCATGGTTGAGGGGCCGGATAATTTCGCTAATGGCTCCCTGGCCGTCGCTTGATGCACACCTCACCCAGGTCTTGGCAGCTCTCGCCAATTAATTGCAGAGCGACCAATGTTTCGCACTCCGTCTCCTCTCTTCCCTCCCCTCCCCTCACCCTCACTGCCTTTTTTCTCTCAATCCATCTCTCCTGGTGCCTTAATTTCATAATGGTGACAATGAGCAACTCTTCGAGTTAGGCCACTCCCGCAGGAAGTCAAACAACTGCGCACCAATCTCACGACTTTCTAATTAACCTCGTCTTTCCTCTCTACCAGCTTTTTGCGCGTTTTTTTTTTTTTTTGTCACTCTTGTATTTTTATTTAGGCTTTTCGTATATAGCTCAGCTTTAGCGCACACGACGGAGAAAAACAACCAGAAAAGAATAATATGGGAAGAAAAAAAGATTTGAGTGATAATGGTTAAAGTACGTGACGCATCAGTCCAGGCACGAAACAGATGCACGACCATCCGCTGGTGCAATTTGGTGCAGCTGCCTGAACGACAGGATGAACTCCTCTTTCTTAACTTATCGCTCAGAGCTGAGGGGCATCTTTAGATACAACAATTTTCTATGTACACTTAACTGGAGTATCGTCAATTCGCGGAGCAATCAGTTTTGTCTCTACAGTCGTATTAATATGCGATCAAAAATGTTTTCATTCGCATGGGTGCCCTTATTCGTATGATCAGTAAAATGTATCATGACCTTATTACTGGTATCACTCCCTATTCCGGTAGGAGCAATTACAATGACACTGACTGATCGTAGCTTAAGCACCGGATTCTTTGGCCCTACAAGAGGGTTATCGACCCTACCTTCTGTCTACACTTATTCCTTACACGCGATAGATTTGGAATGACTTTGCACGCTTTCAGTCAGAGGGCAAATGTGAAAGGTGCCCTTTGAGACTAATTCATGCTAATCAGTCCAATTGGGATTCTAGATTTGTAATGCGGGCACACCATATACTATATAGATACTCCAGTTTACTTCTGCGCAGCTGTAATAGAATTTACCACAATTATGGATCATCCTTCCAACAGGAATGTATGAGTTGAATTGAATTTTATTCCGGGGCCTTGGCTCGTAGCCATATATAACATTCCGAAGCTAACAATGAACTGCGAAAAATTCGTGTCAACAAAGGCCCAAATGGGGTTTTACGGCTTTTTCGAGGGCAAAACTTTTATCTAGAAGTACGAAAATACGCCTACGCGAAATCCGGATTAATAACCTGTCTTTCTCACATGTTTGACCTTATAATTCCTGAGGAGAGGAGGTATATATATATACACCGACTTTAAGTTTTTAATGATTAAGATACTGTTTATTAACACTGGCGATAGCCAGTGTTAGTAAGGGTCGACCTAGGACCTCTGTGTTAAACTCTCAACTTTGAGAGCTTATAACTCCGTCAAAAGTAAACATATTTAAACCAAATTTGGAATCTAGCCTTGACTAGTAAAGGCCTGTCTGCAGTCCAAAAATTGTGAAATTCGGTCCAGCCAAACCCGAGATGCAGACAAGGGCCAAATAGACAACTTCTTGTTCAGCTTCTTGTTGTTGTTGTTGTTCTGGGGATACTTTCGTCTGTCCTCTCTACAGGTCAAACCATTTGTCCTATAAAGCTGGTTCTTAGCTCATTTTACAGGTATTGCTCTGTAGATGTGCCCTTTTCATAAGGCCTTTTCTAATTGGTCAAGTGGTTCAGGGGTTACGGAGCTCTAAACCACCAGATTGATTGTTTTACATTGTTTTAAACATTGTTATTATGCAACAATACCAATTAGCAAACATCAGCTGCGAGACATAGACTGAAGATTAAAGGATTTGTTTCTATTGTTAACATTGGCGATAGCTAGATTAGTGAGGGTCAGCCTAGGGTCTCTTGTGTTAAACTATCAGCTGTGACTGCCAACTGCACTGTTTTACAGTTTAGCTGCAATTCTAAAAGTAACACGAATTAATAAACAAAAACGGAACGTTAAATGTTTAGAGTAAGGATCTAAAAGTCAAAACCTAGAAGGAACACGGACAAGCTTTGACAGTTAGGGTCTAGGTGTAAAATTTTGTCAGTAAGAGGCTGGAAAGCATTAGACCCTTACTACCCGGTGGTCAGCAATAAATACATTTTCACGAAAAACTGGAAATCATCCTACAATGACCCATGTGATGATCAAGTGGTAGTATGGTTATACGTTTCCTGCTTTGCTTTACGTTGAAAATTATTTTTCAATTTAGTAACATGCCAGCATATTCGTAGCAAACAGCATTATGGTAATCCTCTACCATAAATCTACGAAATATAATAAAAGTTCTAAAGCATCAAAAGACAAAATGCCAAACTTCACAAGAAAATTGTGTTATTAAAGTTCCAAAACAATATTCTAAGAACAAAGAAAACCTGCTACAACCGTTCATACACACGTTCAGTCCGAAGAGACTAGAACTAATCTAACCACCGGGTAGTAAGGGTCTAATGCTTTCCAGCCTCTTACTGACAAAATTTTACACCTAGACCCTGACTGTCAAAGCTTGTCCGTGTTCCTTCTAGGTTTTGACTTTTAGATCCTTACTCTAAACATTTAACGTTCCGTTTTTGTTTATTAATTATATGTAGTTGCATGGGGTGAAGATGAATAAATATGTGAGCTGCCGATTTCTTTGTAGTGGTAACGACAATTGAAATTTACAAAACTGGACTTTAGTGACATTTTTTTCCAAATTGAAAATATTTGTACTGACAATCCGTAATTTAAGTTATCCACAAGGTCCTGTAAGGTCATTTGCGTCCGAACTTCGCTGGGTTCAAAGGGTTTTAACGAGCGTTAACTACTTCCGGTCATCTGCCCGAGGAAGCCATAAAACCCTATGTTTGTAGCACCCGGTTCCCGAACTTCGCAAGATCCAACAATTTAACAACAAGATAAGGATTAATGCAAGTTGGAAGGCAGTGTAATCTGTTAGGCAATTTTGTCACACACAATTCAGAGTTTAACAATGAACAGTTGCCATGTCACAAATATCAAACATCATATGGCAAGCGTCCAACCAATGTCGACCTGAGTCATGCTCCCAACCCTGTTGATTATTCCCATTCGGACTTCGGCAACGAGACTATTTTAAACGAAATTAAAATCCATTTGTTTTTATTGAGTGTTACTTTAGGATTTTAATTCGACGATAAAATGTTATTATTTAATCTAGTTACGTCGAAGAATTCTATTAGCTATAAGGAAGTAACGATGTTTTAATGTGCCATGTTATTTAACTAACTTCTCACACTGAATCTAACGTTGTGAACAATGGTCGTCAATATCTGGTACCGTTGCGAAGTTGAAAAAAGCGACTGACGGAGGGAAGGATGGACAAAGTCGTTGCAATAGTCTTCTCAGTCGGTACGGCTGTACAGAAGACTAAAAGTGTGTAAAGATGGAAAATGTAATACGATAAAAAATCTGAAAATTCAACTCGATGGATCACCAAGTAGGTTTAAATTTAAATTGCTGTTGGACAACATGCAAAAAGCAAAATTATAACATTTTGCTTTTTTAATCTTGTTGTCCAACAGTAATTAAAAAAAAACGACAATCGAAAAGAGGGATAAAACTGCGATGTGAAGTCATCTTTGATAATTTCAATATTAATTTTATACTCCACGTTTTTATACCCTTTACTTCTCTTACCCAACCGTCATATTGTATTTTTAGCCAAGTTGAAAGAGACACCCTGACTTACACAACATTCATAATAATATCTTCCTTCCTTGATTGAACTTTCCGTCTTTACTGCGTGATAAGGTTCTTCACTTCTTTGATATTCAATTGATATTCAAGTGAAAGGAAACGTAATAATTAGTTAGCAAATGTGTTCAATTCCATTTGAGTTCGTAATCCAACTTAGTAGAACTAAAATATTGTGGTAATACATTTTTGCGTGCTTTAAGTGATTAAAGGAAGGAATGCAGTGATGTAGTTAAGAATCCACCCAAAACCAAGAAATGGTATAAGAGAAGCCTTCAGATTTCCAAAAAAGGTCGGCCCTTGAAAATAGTGATATCATTCAACCAAAGGCCACCAAGGTTAATCCTATTAGCTAAGTTAATCACACCGACTAATAGTTCGAATTTAAATGAAAACTAGAACATAGCAGTCTTCAAGTTCTCATTTAACGTCCAATGTATTATTCGATGCGATTAACTTGGCTGATAGGATTGGATTAACCTTGGCGACTTTTTCCTGGTTGAATGATACCACTACGTTCAGAGGCCGAACCTTTTTCGAAAATTGGCGGCTTCTCTTATACCAATTTTGGTTTTGGGTGCATATGACAACTTTCATAGGACTGTGAATGTACAAAAGGTCAAACGGTCTTATCGTCACCTCTACCATTTTTCTGGAGGAATTTTAAGTCTATAAATTTTCTAAGTCATCATTTTTGATGACCGACATTTGGCATTGCCTAGTTAGCCGTTACATCAGCCAAGTTGACACATTTTGGTTTATTGTATATCTATGCTTCACTTGCTTAAGTTTGGTTAAACCTATTTTTGAGCACACTGGCTTACACACGCTGATCTTCGTTCGCTCGCTCACTCAATCAGCGCATTGCCCCACCCCAGTTGCTCCTCCCGGACTTAATATGTTAATAACGCAATGAAGCTGGGATTTTCACTCAATCACAATTAATATCATCTACATTGCCGGTCGTCTACTTAGTGGCGCACACTAGCATGTGTCCTTAAAAAAAACTGTTTTCCTACTTGATTGGATCCTGTGCTCACGATCTGCAATTTGTTTCCAACTCTTCTTGCAGTGAAAGACTCACAGTCTCTCAGTGGGATTTGTTGTTTTTGTGAGCCGGTGATTTATTTATTTAAGAGCCTTGGCCCAAAGCCGCACGCTCATAAAATAAAGCTAAAAGCGCAAACAGCAAAAATGAACAACAACCGTAAAAACTACATCTGCACAAGAACTTTCACACCATTCCTTCACAATTCGACACAGTTTGACACCAATGGCTCAATATGACACAATGTGACACTGCACAAACTGAAATGAAAATGGTGTCGTGCAGGATCACTTCCTTACTACAACATCGAAGACAGAGACGGACGCACAAGCAGACCAAGCCTACAATCGAAAAACCGGTTGCCTTACAGTAATGCCGGTAAATTTGTTTGAGCGCATTGGCTCTAAGCTGCACGCTCTTTAAACAAACACGACAGAACCACACTACAACAATTCGAGACAAACTGTCACAAACCGTATAGCAACTATACCACACGCCATGGCTGTTTGCTGTGACGTGCATGTCACGTGTCTGGGCTAATCCAATCAGACGGCCAAACAGCCGTTGTTCTCGTTCGTCATTGGCTTACTCATGGTGACGTCACGCAAACAGCCATTGCGCATGATTTAGGTCTACAAAGCCAGTGATGCCGCCTCTTTGCAGCAACAATGTATTCTTACAATTAAGTAGTGAAACGATGCGTGTAAAGCATGTTATAATAGACTGTTGGAGGACAATACAAACAATTGTTGTAACAATAATTATGTACTTACGCAGCACTTTAGGAACCTTAGAAGCTGCAACCCCCATTTTAGAAAAAGGCACTTCCCCGTCTACTTTTTACCTGTGTGCCAAAATTTAGATATGCGAACTTTCCCTAACGAGCTGTAGACGTGACTTTATACCCTATGAGATAAGATGGAAGTACTGTCCTTAGCTAGCTAGTAGTAACTAGCCAGTAATGCAAATAACCGTTATTAAGGGCACTTTTAATCAATATAGGACACGTTCCCACACGTTAATGTTGAGGTTTTCTTCGTTAGACACCTGACACCTGATTCCAACGATTTGCGAATATTTCAGCCGCATGGTGAATTTACACCAGTAGGCTGAAATCAGGTATAAGCTCATTACAGTTAAAAGTCACAGTCTGCTAGTGGTCGCGTTTCCACTTGCCGGCGACACACTAGTGTTTGTCTAGATAATGGTCACGGTGTAAGCGAAATTTTGATGCCAATGTACTCGTTATAGACCGAATACTTTTTCAGTAAGCAGATTGGATGGTTTTCACAGTACGTCAAACTTGACTGAAACAAACTGAACTAACAATTGAACGTTAAAAAAAATTACTCAAAATTTTTTTTTAAATGTCATACAAATATACAAAAATAAAAAACAAATTATTGAATAATTTTAAAAATTACGACATTTTGAAGCTTTCGAAAAGGCGATAACGTGTTTAAAAAAAACTTCGTGAAAACATACCTGTTTTTTCAATGACCTTTTAATGAACGAAGCATTGCAGTGGGCACTAAAAAATATAAGTTATACATTTCCAATCTATAACCTTCATCTCGTGCTAACATTATTTTGTCGGAAAGAAGTAGTTGTTCCTCTTCAGTAGTCATGTGTTTATAATCACACTGTCAATATTTTTAAACAGTGTGTTTTTTTGGACTTCACCGAAAACAAGTTAATTGGAAAAGTAATTTAATGCTTCAGTAATAAGGGGGTTTTGGAGCCAACATTCATTAACTTCTGAAAAAAAAAGCAACAAATTATGCCAATTACAGTCCTTAAGATTTTTTAAAAGTTGTCTCGAATTGCAGTAGTAGGATTAGAAGTTGCCGTGTTTTTTAATGATGTAAGTGACTGAATAGATGTAGCTTACAATACGCAGAGCAAAACCAAGGCTTTGATGCCAACACGGGCATAACAAATTTTAATAGGTTGCAGCATGTAGCTTAGGCGAGTTTCACAAAATTAAAATTTGCATTAAAACAAAAAATTCGTCTGTGATGAAAGTTTGATGTATTGTGGAATTTATCGGAAAACTCTCAAAATTAACCATGAGCGTAAAGCCGATTCACTTTATGCCGAAGTGGCTATTACTCGGTATATGATGTCACCATTATTATTAAAAATGTTAAAAATCACATTCGTGAAAAGTTAAATTGTTGTACACAGCTATTTATTGCACAATTTGAAACTGAATTTCAACTGCTGCAACTTTTAATGTAGTGTTTGCTTGCATTGCAGTTCGGCTGTCGAAGTGAAATGGTTATCTTGGCACTTGGGGAGGTGTAGACCTATTTTACTTTTGAAAAAAAAAAGCTGTAATTGAAATTTTATCGAATATTAATGTGTGCTAATGTTTACATCACTTTCACCATTTGACAAGTATGTTTTTTCAGCTGTTAGTGTTGTTTCAGACAACACAGAAACGTGAACAACAGTGTAAGAGGGGTCAAGTGTGTCCTTGGAAGCGTTTCACAAACTAAGGGTAGAGGGTCGGGCTGAGACCACCTCGGTGGTGGAATGTGGAACCCAAGTTGTTTCTTTACCCTAAGGTAGACCCGGTATTCGTTGTTGTTGGAGAAAATACAGATACGGACGGGAATGGAGGGATGGGGGGGGAAGGGTAAGATTCCTCAATCCTAATCATTAAAAAGATGCAGTGTGCTTGCTTGCTTGGTTGCCCATCTACTCCTCTGAAAGTAGAAGGCTACAACTATGAGAAATGCGTTGGAAGAACGCAATTTCGTCCGGACGTTTTATACACCTGTTTTTGTGATCTAATAACGTGTATATGACCGTGAATATTAGTAAAAAAGCGCCCCTCGCAAACAATCACACAACAATACGCAACAATACATGACGTCAGCGATTGTTACCAAGTTTTTTTCTTTGGAAGCTTCGAAATTTTCAGAAACAATGGGTTGGAGGCAAATCTCCTAGAGTGTTGAACATCAACAATCAAACAAAGACGCATTATTTCAAAACAAACAATCTACGCATTTTTAAAAATAAACGATTGACATCGAGTCAGTGGCTCAATGGGGGTTGGGGATTGAGGCTTAATGGCATGTCGACAGCCAGGTCATTAGCGCCAACCTCAGTCGCAGTGCAGTGGACCGGGTTGCCATTGCGTCTCGCATTATAGAGATGCTAAACAAACCCCAAATCCAGATCTTATCATAGATCTGTACCTCCTGAGAAAAAAAAAAGAAAAAACTCGGACAGACTTATCACCCGTTTGACGCGGTATGTCTCTCGGAAGATGGAAACGGCGACAAACACCAGCAAGATGGAGACAATCACCAAACAAGTGTCGCACCGTTAAGTAGTCGTCGACACCAATGACATTCAGGAGGGATAACCCCCCTCAGAAGGAAACAGTGAGTAAGCCGTGTGTAACCAATGCGTAAACGGGCCAACAACACCTCCTCGCGACGACTGCGGCCACCAGCCGAGTGCAATTCCTGGACAGTGCCTTTAATAGCCCGCAATTGGCTCAATGGCATAGCGTAACTCGGTCACACAACGCACCTTCCGTTCGAATTGAATAAATCCGCAAAAATGCTAAAATGTACAGAGTAGGGCGTAAAGTAAAAATGAGCGAAACAAGAAAACCCATGTAATATTGAAACAGGTTAAGAAAGGGCGCAGCCTCCTGTTCGTGGCTAGGTTGGAGGGGGGGGGGTGCGGCAGAAAGTGACCTTACCCGTGTGGCGCTTGGTAAGCCGGAGGAGGGAGGAGAGAAGCAGTGCTCGAGTCAGCAACGTTTATAAAGCTTTAAATAACTGAATTTCATGAACACTGACGTTTTCCTTTATCCAAAAATCTTTGGGCGTGTTAATTCCAGATTCTGTCTGTTGGTTTACGAATACTGAGGGAATATCTCCTCGACCGAAGCGAGACGACGCCCACGGAGCAAACGATGTGGCTAGTCCACATAATAATCAGACTGATTAGTACTTGGTGCTGCTTGGCTTGGATCATTCAGTTTTGCAGAGCAACAATTTAGGATCATGAGAAACGTGCAACAGTGCGTTGTCAACAGTTTCGAAGCACAAGAACTATCATTGCTGTCGTGGAAAGAAGAATGATATATGGTAGGACAAGAAACACCAAGAGCCCAAGTTTCTCCTAACAAACTTACTTCCGGCCCAGGCCAAGTATTAAACGAAGGAGACGGCCATGTTGCGAGAAGGAGACGTCCATCTTACAGGAAACAAATGGAGACGACCATGCTGCAGGAAGTGACGTTATTACCTGCACCAGTAAATGCAAAGCATCATAGGGATCGAGCTATTTAGCATAACTAACTCAAATTGATCACAATAAGAATACAAATTAATCGCTTAACAATCACTATCATGTGCCAGATTACGACATTAAAATAATTTTAAGATAAATCAACATTGTTTGATCAAGGTTTACTTTTTTTAGTCCAACAATCAATTTTATAACGAGTTGTACTTACGAGTAATGCTAAATATAATGTATGTTTTTGTGTTTAAAGAAGCGATCTGAGTGGCCACGTAGGCTTAAGGTTTTTCCGTGGGTCACGTTTCTTCTAACGAACTGAACACGGTTTGAATCGAACACAGAATAAGTTCTTCAACTTCGGATGTTGCCCACGCACGAGTATTTCGTCAATTTCCGAAGGTATTGTCGCTGTAGCGGTGGTTACCATAGTAACGATGCCACCATTTTTTTTATTTCAAGTTCGCGTCCAATGAGAACCTGTGCTGCCTTCTGGCGTGGCTATTCGGTCACTATGGCGGAAACAGGTAATATAACGTCACACTACCCTGCATTCTGCGAAAATTTTTGGTCGCTAAACGAATAGTCAAGATCTGCTAATGAACCATCTTCTCTAGTCGCTCCATCTTTGCTGTCGTATGTCGTTGCTTGGGGATGAAGAAAGTAACATTGTCAGCCAGCGAAAAGTGGGATCGTTGTTAATAACCAAAACGAAACGATTCAGGTTTCCACTTAAAACTTACGGTTTAAGACTAAGTGACAATAAGTCACTAATATTTAGGCCAGAGGTGAGGAGCTGAAAATTGGATGGTTGCATGATTAAATGACTTATTTATTTCTTAAATGCAGCTTCAATACCTCAGTTAAATTATTTCAAATTATAGTATAAAGCAACAATTATGACTTTGTTTCTTCGATTACTTACTGCAACAATGAAAAACAAATTATTGTGAGATGAAAGAATTAGCAAACAAATTTTCAGAAAAAATAAAAAACAAATTTACCATAATTCTTAATTAGCGGTATTAATTCCGTGTATTCAATAACAGTGAACTTAAATCAAGGAAAAAAATTTAGATAATTAAATGGTGAAATGAATTAAAGGAAGCGCTGATTGGGCGAGCAAAGCAAATGAAAATCAGCGTTTGTTTAGTCTTCAGTGAGAGGGACGTCCTTGCCATTCACTAAGCACACCAGAGCCACTAAGGCTTAATTTAATTATGAAATGTGGACTTCATGAGCCCAGTTGAAATGTTCAAAATATAAATGAACAATCTTGTAGCACGCCCTCTGTTTGTCACTTTCACAACAATAAACGTGTCAACATATCAATGACCAGGCCACACAACGAGAAACACGCCTTCTGCTCCCGAGTTACGGCTCTCTGTGTGGCCTAGATACACAGGAGCGATCCAGTGTGAAATGTGTGGACACAAACACGACAGACCAAACCGTACCAATGTTGAAAACGGTGCAGATAACACTGTTTCAGCTACTTTATCAATAAGATGACTGTTTTGCTTACTCAACTCACATTCTCGACATACAACATATCAGTACACCAATCAGCGTAGTTTCCAATTTAATGTTACCATGACTACAGTGCCAAAGAAAAATGCCAAATTTCCACAAATTTACAAGGACTTGAAGTTCTACAACATCCCCCACTTCATGAAGTTTTAGTGATCCCAGGAGACCAGACGTATAGAATGAACCTTTCATGATTGTAGAGCGCAAAAATACTGCAGATTTCAATTGCTTCAACAAATCCCATCGTGTTATTACGCCTTTGGCCTAAAGATAACTTGAGCGGTCAGTGTAGCGGACCGAACGTCAACATCGGAGCCGGGCATGCTTAATTTGATCACGGCATCCCTAATGGGCGAATAAACGGTGACCAGTGAGAGCAAGTTAGCCACTGGAGACCTTCAGAGTCCACTACCAATCGGTTGGCTTTCTCCAAATTGGCTCTTGCATGACGTGAGCTGAAAACACAATTAGCGGTAACCGCATCGTTCGGTGCATCGCGATGCATGAACAAAATTTGTAATTAATGGTCGCTGGGTAAGCAGAGGCTACAGGGGTCTCAATTCCAGCCATGTCGCTCAGCTGTCCAATTGAGAATTTTATGCATAAAACTCTCACATTACCGGTTGCTGGAGGCGGACGTTAGGCTGCCACTGTGTCTGTGTGCTCTGTAGACATGCTCTGTATTTCCACTTTACAACATTACTGTAATTGTTATACCATAATGTAATTGTGTTTCTAAAAATTGTTACTTCTAAAACTGGCGTCAGACCTCTTTTATGTAATGTTGTCTTGTCAATGAGTGCGTTAGCTTTACTTAAAGTGATTCGACTGTTTAGGTTTTGTAAACGTTGCGCTGCAGACAGCTTGATTGCGTGACCCTCTGTATTATATGCAAGGAACTCACGGTCTAATCTTAGAGCAACATAAACTTCGTTACGGGGAGGAACATATCCCTATGGAAAGCAACACTCGGCAAGCATCATATCACGAGGACACGAGTTCAGAGGAAAAATGGGAAGACAGGCGCGTTGTTACTATACGGTGGCTCATTGGGACAAACAACAACTTTTTTCTACATAGGCTACACGACACTTTCGTGAAACCGGAACTTCTCGTTCCAACACTACATAATACACACTACAACCTAGAACAATATATGGTAAACTGGCACCCGCGCCAGCTGCCATCTTGTTCCGGTTCCATAAAAGCAAGAATTTATAGGGTTTGAGAGGAGAATTTGTAACTCTAAAAAGTCCCTACTGAAACAAGTTAGATTTGTCCCCATTAGTTCAGTCCGAGTTTTCAGAGGGCGCCACGTGTTCCATCTGATAATTTTTGCTCATTTTTCAGCCCAAATCTAAAGTAAACTAAATTACAACTAAGCTAGGCTTAATAATAATAATAATGAAGCTAGTTTCGTTTAGTTTAGTTTAATTTTAGGCTAAAAGCTGAGTAGAAATTCCCACATAAAACACGTGGCGCCCTCTATAAACTAAGATTGAACTAATGTGAATGTATCCAAGACGTTTCAGTATGGGTCTCAGTCACAAATTCTCCTCCCCAACCCTAGAAATTCTTGATAAAAGTTTTGTGTATGTAGAAAAAAGTTGTTTTGTGTCCCATGAGCCACCGTATGTTGCGATCGCGCAGCTTAAAAATGGCTGGAAAACAACAGTAAGGAGGGCGAAGGAGAGAGAATTTTGTGAAGTTGCATTGTGTCAGCTAACATTTGCCATATGCCGTTTCTATAAAAATACCACGAATTGGTCTGGCAGTTTGCGACAGCGCAATGTTATGTGCCTGCATCTTTGAACTTCAGTGTGGGCCAGCTTAAACTACGATTTCCAGCGCCATGTTGTCGGTGCTTCTGCGGTCCTTCTGAAGCGGTGAGCGCTATTTACGCTAATAATCCTTCTCTGGTGTTTCGTTGCGACCAGTACGACTGTAACAGTTAGGCCTACTACCCCCTGGTCTAATCATTTTCATGTCTCACTTCTTTGTCCATCAACTAATAACTGATCCGAGTCGTGTCGACACTCTTCAATAATTGTAACTCTTTATACTGGCGCTGCACTGTTAAAAATGTCAGTTATTTTATTGTTCAATCTCCAAGTCAGATTTGAAAGTCATGGTCCGTTTTTATTTTTACATTACACTTCTTTATAATTTCAGCTAAGAATGCCCTGAAGGCAGGATTTAGCAAGGCTTGTTATTCATAGGTGATTTATTTTACTGATATGGACTGCAATTTTACGTTAGTTATAAATAGAAACAAATTACTAGTTAACGAAGCAAGCAGTCTGCATTAAAGACTGGCCTTGTGAGGAAACACAATGCACTAGTCTGAGAAAGAAAGAAAAGACAAATGCCCCGACTGGGACTCGAACCCACGACTTACCGTTTACTAGCCGGGCGCTATAACCACTCCGCTACCGGGGCTAGTAAACGGGTGGTCCTGGGTTCGAGTCCCAGTCGGGGACTAGTGTATTGTGTATCCTCACAAGGCCAGTCTTTAATGCAGACTGCTTGCTTCGTTAACCTTTTACCTTGTGATTTCTTTCTTTTTTTTTTTAATTACTAGTTCTTTGCACTGGAATTTATGGTATTTTTACCCAGTGTACCCCTTTTCATAATGATGCTACTTCTTCACTTCGAAATAACTGGGGCGTGGGTAGTAGGGTGGAGGAACATTTTTTTTAAATTAAAATTTGTAATGGTAGAAACGTTGTACTTCGGCCTCCTTATCACTTAATTTACCAACACGAGTCTACCAGTTAAACGGGTAATGCTACGGTAATGTAAATTTGACATGGCTAGAAAAAACTCTTGAGGCTGAGAAAAGTATCACAATTACACGCATTTTATTTTGCTGAAAACTGGTAGCAATGCTACCCAAATTGTGATGAAAAACACATATTTTGCCCATTTGCACTAGTAACTAGTATTTTGCACTATTGCATAGTGTATTACGGTCTCTGAGAGTATCAAATAATGACAAAATTTTATTTTTAACCTCTTAAAGTAGCATTTTTTATTTTTCTTTAAATTTTAGGAGCTTGAAGCTGCTCAAAACAATTTTTCTTTATTTTAAATTTGCCCGCTTTTGAGATTGTACTACGGGTAATACAGTGGTCACATTGTGTTAAGGACAACTTTCCTGCTCCTGGCGACTTTAAATAAAAACATTTTTTCCCCATCTCCAACCTAATGTTATCGTGGTAACTCGCTACGTCAGTGATAAGATAACCGCTGTCTGCTTCTAAATTTGTTTAATGCTGCGAGATAAGCTTGGTTTACGTATACTTGGCTTGTATCTCCCTAAAACATTAGAAGGACTTCCAACAGCAAATTTTTTCCCCCCCCCCCCCTCCAGCAAAATTGTGTACACTTAATTCAGAAGGCTAAGACTACAACAGATTTTTCTGAGGTACTATGGTTTATGATAAAGTAACAAATTAATTACGCAACATTTTACATATACTTCAACCTATTCAAACAATAAGAGGCAGTGCCACACAGATACATTTGCCGAAAAACACTTGTGACACTGGCGCCAATGACGAAATAGCAGGAAAAACACCCAAGACCCCGATGTTGTTGCTAAAACAAGGAAAGGGGAGGTAGAAGTCTATATTTTCACTTTAGAAAGCCATTACCATTTACTAGACAGCCTACATTGTGCATTATGTGCTAATAAAGAACACACTGGAGCCTACATTGCAAACTGCTAGGATGACAAGTGAACAGTTATAAGGGTTAAATAAAATTCACATTGAGGTATTCTTTCTTTATTGAATAGAACAAGAGCTACGTAATGATGTCTATACGTTGCAAGACGCTATTGACAGTAAGAAGGAAACTTTACAAGCTATAATCCATTTGAGATGTGATATACATTCTTAGCTGGTGTTCGCCACTGTTTCTATCTTCCACGAAACATATGGGCGATAAGTTTGTCTTCTAGTCCGGGATTTTTTAATTTTTGCATGAGATTCAGATGTATGATAAGATCTATAATGTGTGGCGCAATGGCTATCCGGACCATTGCACTGTGACTGAGGTTGGCACTAATGACCTCACTGTCGACGCGCCATTAAGCCTTAATCCCCCTCCCCCTCTAAGATGACTAAATACGGATGCAAACCTATTTACGTTGCCTTTTGGACTTATATGTCAGACTGCCTGAGCGGGGAATCGAACCCACGACCTCTGAAATCAAAGGCCAAGGTCCTACCGCTGAGCCATACTGACACGGCCTTATAAAAGGAGACGTCCATAGGCAGCATTTAACACCTGCATATATACATATAAACAAACACTTTTCAGTCTGGCTTAGCGGCAGGACCTTGGCCTTTGATGTCATAGGTCGTGGGTTCTATTCCCCGCTCAGGCAGTCTGACATGTAAGTCCAAAAGGCAACGTAAATAGGTTTGCATCCGTATTTAGTTAACCAATTTCGAGCCCATTGGCTTTCCGTCCCGTTTAACCTCTAAGATGAGGTGAAATTCTCGGTCCTCTCCGGCACACTACAAGGAAAAATCATTTAAAAAAATAGGCAGAATGGCTGCGTGTCAGATTATGGCACAGGTAAGATCTAAAGACACGTTCTTTTTTTTTTTACCTATTTGCTGAGCAAGTGAAGCGAGCGTGGCCGAATACTCGACGAAATTTGACTTTTGTATGTGTTTGTCTTGTTATCAGGTTTACCCGAAACAATTTGAAATTTTAATTATCGGACGGGAAGTACAGGATTGGGAGTGTCGCCTGTAATCAATGGGGAGGGGGGAAGGGGGGTGGGGGTGTAGGGGGGTGGTGGTGGTGTGGTGGATAGCAAGATAAAAACTATTGTAACTAATGACTGTCGGAGGGAAAAATACCAACTCACTAGCGTAAGATTTAAAAACACATTTATTTTAAAAATATGAAACTCGCTTGAGATTTTACACAATACTATTGAAGAGGTGCGTTCAACGCTTATACAGCGTTAACTTAGGCTTACGACGGAATTTCTCATAATAATAAATTACACAACTCAAATTTTTACATATCACATATTCGTAGGAGGTTTTTGCAGTACAGGTTCACAACGATGATTCACAAATCGACAAACAATTTTGCAGTTCGAGTCCCTGTACGACAGACAGTTCGCTTGGAGTTGTACTTGGTAAAATTCCACACCAGCGTTGCAACAAGCCTGGCTGTAAAAATGAAACGCATCCAGTTCAAGTTTGACGTCACGACAACCTTCCGTCTGCCCTTGACGGGTCCGCGTGAGCGAGTGAGTGCGGGCAGTTCAGTGCGTTGAGCCTAGTTGTTGATGCCGCCGGCGGTTTTTATATAAGCCAGCCAAGACGCCGTATTTACATTGAAGAGTTTCATATAAAAAAATAAAACAGGAAATAATATTTACAATTAATAATTACACAAATCTATATAATAAATTAAACATGAGTACAAAATAAAAATATTTCCATCGAAATCTTATTAGAAGTTAAGTGTTCCCACTGTACACGAGTGGCATGCCCCGACGAGTCCCGGTGACGTCATAAATCATGACAGTCTGTCTGGGGCACGACAATATCCGCAATTTTTTTCTGAATTGAAATTTCATGACGGGCCGATACTTGGAGATTTGATGCGCACCCAGCCGAAACCACAGTGCCAGAAGAAGAGATGGACAATTTTGCTAGAGGTTTCCAATCGGAAATTTCTAGCATCTGTTACATCCCACAATCGACAAAAACAAGGCACCACAGGGCCCTTCGGTGCAACACTGTTCAATGACTAATAAATTCTGCGAAATTATAGATGTGAATCTTAAATTCAACCTCATGCAAAATATTTCCCTGCTAGCAAGACAGCAGCGTGACAAAGGAACATGGACAAATCGCATTACAGACATGAGTATTGGGCAGCTGGTCCCTCGCTTTCTGCCTCCAAATCATAATCATCCAACTCTTTAAAGTCCGCCTTGCTCTCTAATCCTTTTAGTTTCGTGAAAAGCTTTTGGCGCATTAGCCTGTCAACAGGGACGACGATTCCATTTTCGTGGAAATTGTACACATACGCTAGGCCACGTATACACGCCTTAGCATCAAATGTTGAACGAACCAGAATGCATATACATGTATTCAACGCATTTGTTGGTTGGAAAAGGGATTGCGGCCTGGAGACAGTTCGGATTCTTTTACTTTTATATGAGCTATGCGA
>JAHWFP010234530.1:0-35464 GCA_023313725.1 Lithobius niger | reverse complement strand
GAAATGTAAAATTACCATTCTTGTCGTTCAATAATTGTATGGACTCACGGCTAGCAGAATTATGAAGCAGTGTTCTCTATTTTACCCAAAATTAAAAAAGCAATTTCCCAAAATGTAAGGAAAAATAAGGCCAAAATAAAAAATAAAATTTTGCCCGCCGCACAGATTTCTTAAGAAAAAGGCCCACGAACCAATTAAGTGGGCTTATGTACCTCATTTAAAATTTAGCGGCGATTAGGCCTAACACGCTTTTTTTTTGGGGGGGGGGGGGCTGATGTTGGGAGACCGTTATGTCACCATCACCATGGATTAATCTTGCGTTGCATGGAAGTGAAATTATGCGTTACGTGACAGTCAGGTACGTCGTACTTTGTTTTGTTTAGAAACTGGTTTAGGCCTACAGTTCTGCCATACTTGCGTTATGTGGTGTAGACCAGTAAACCAGACGATTCGATGGAGGGACAAAGCTGAACATTTTTATCTGATAAAATACCGAGTGCTCGTTTGATCTGTGTTTAGGAGGCGAGATTGGCTGGTGGCTGCCGTTTACTGGCTCCCCATTGGTTGATTGTCATTAGAAGATAATGAAGGCATATTCTCACAAAATAAAAATTAGACTTGTCAGGCAGTTACAATACGTTACAATATTAATGCTATTAATGATTTAATTATAAGTAAAAAGTGTTTTTCTTTATTATTGCACATTAAAATAATGTTTTAAATGCTATCATTTACAGGGTTCAACCTGTAGAATAACGGGTTCAGTAATTCAAAAATCCTTTTGACATCGATTTGATAAAGATTTCAGCAGACTCAAACTTTAAACGTATTTTCCTGAGAACGGCAGTTTTTGAGTTACACCCTTTCTGTAGAACAGGGCCGCACGGTTTTGTGATTTAAGTTCCATCTCTTTATTTGCAAGCTTAACATTTATCCTCATCGGCGTATTCGTAGCATCATTTGGGATTTGAAGCAAATGTGAGGGGCAGAGACGCCTGACTGGCTGAATCCGTTAAGTTCAGGACAGCAAAAATTCCACTTACATTTTGGAACTTGATCACAAGCAGCAAAAGAAGTTTAAAAAAAACGCACAGAAGTTTAGTCTTCTTTCATCTGCAAATTTGGAAGAAAAAAATTGAAATAATTGCCGATTTTAATAATACCTTATTTCGCTCGTTAACGCTTCGATTCTGTAATATTGAAATCCGAAAGGAATGGTTGACTATTGATTAAATGGCGTATTTATTGCCTGCGGGTATAGTACACACGTGCCAACTTGTTGATTAACCGTCTTGTTAGCCGGCTTGCACATTTTGGTGTGTGTGTATGGTTTTTATTTGCGATCAGTTTTCGTGCCTTGTTATTATTTTTCAATGATTTATTCAAACAAATCGTAGGGTTTGGAAAGTGAGTAATTAAATTAGCACGAATGGTTCGTCGTGCAATTAGTCTAATGATTCGGAGATTCATTAGGAGAAATTCGAGTGGCAATTTCAGAAATTTAATTACCCGTCCTCTAGTACAGGTTTATTTGAGCTTGGCGGTTTTTCTTGTGTAAATTGTTGTGAAAGCCGTCGTATCGCTAAGCAAACAGAAAGGCACTGCAAATGGTTCCCTGTTGCTTTGCTTCGTGGGTGGTGGTAAGATGGAGGTAGGCCGAGAAATACGAAAAAAAAAAAAAAAAAAAAAAAAAAATGATATTTTTGCAATGAAGTCTGACAAAGAACTTTAAATTTGATAATAACTTGCAAGCTAGATTGTATGAGCGTAGTGGCGAAGTTTTGCTGTGTGTTCGCCGCTTCGGTTTTGTAACGTTTCTTAAGGGACTCAACCTTGGAGTAATTACCTTACTTTGTAACGGGAGTGCTCGTTTATACCAAAAGCAACAAATTGCAGGTAATACCGCGCTATTTTTTTTTTGCTCCCGTTTTATCCTTTCTTAGCCTCCTCTTAGGCTCGTTGTGCCCCTTTTTATGCCTATTTTAAAGCTTTTAGGCCCTGCACCAGCAAATATCGGCACAAAAAGGCCATTTTTCCCCCCCAGAAAACGCATTTTCCAAAAAGAGCAGGGGCAATGCCCCCTGCCCCCTCCTGTGCACGTCACTGTCACGTGTCTACAGCTGCTTGCCTGCAGTATGAACCAAATTAAACGTTATGATCAAGCTATTAGCTCGGCTACAATGGAAAAACCTTGCTACAACAATGGGCGAAACTCGTTGTTTGAACTCTTTAAAGGCCACCGCGCACACAGCGGCCAAGTCGCGCGGCCAGGTCGCTGCGGCCAACGAGAATGCTTACGTTGTATGTAACAACGCACACTTGGCTGCAGCTGCCAGCCTGTCGCCGCGGCCACTGGGATCTCGGGCGGCGCGCAGGCGGCCACAGAGCGACCATGGTTCATTTTTCACCACGTGATCGAGAATTATCAATGAAAAACGGACGTGGCCGCGCGGCCTGTTAGCCGTGCCGTGTTTATTGGCCGCTCAGTGCGCGGGCTGCCGTAGTTGGAGTGTCAAAGCCATCACGTGACCTATGCAACCAATCGATAGCAGCCCCCGAGAGCAGTTGCACTGCAGTAGATAGGAACGGGAAGACTATACCAACTACTTTATCCGTCCGTCCCCTTCTTCTACAGTAATCAAGCGAACTTTAAAAAACACGGCAAATTAAAACATTGTTGCTTCCTTACAACTAATAGGCTTTCTCGACGTAACTTAATGAGATTTGATCGTAGCATTTAACCTGCCTCCGTCAAATAGTTTACAAGATTCGCCATTGCCACAGCAACTTGTCTTGATACGATACCATGTTACCTGAATGAATAGGCCTACCCTCGAACACAATTCTCCTTTAGCTGCTACTTACGAAATTAAAACGGCAGGTAAAAATTAGGCCTAAAAGCTTACACATTTGTAAATCTTCAACTGTGATGGTACTAGATTATACCATGCAACAACAATAGAGATAGTTGTTGCAGTGCGTGATAGAGGTGTGAGCCTCAACAGTAGCGCAACTGTACAAAAAAACAGTTCCGACTAGGTCATCGATGCTCCCGCTTGTTTTACTTCTAGCATGCGTATTGCAACCTTTTTTGAAGTTTTAGTGTTTCACGGTGATGGAATAACCACACAGTAAGTTCTCCAGCCCAGGAACACTAGTGCAACACATAACCCTATCTGTATGTGATAAAAATTGTGCATTTAATTCTAAGTGTAGATAAAACCGGAAGAAGGTCGGGAGAGGGGAGCTTTTGAAAAATTAAATTGCTAAAAAAAAAATGTTTAAAGTAGCTTTTCCTGATTTTTTGAATTCCATATGCCAAACACGTTACACAAAACAGAACTGTTATTATGACGGCACCATTCACGGTTCATTTATTCAAAATTTAGAACTAAAGTGCAGACGCGAACATGATGAATATTAAAATTGTTTTATCGCTGCTCGTGTACTAGAAAAAATGGAGAGGACGGGGCAGGCGGGAGTACATGCCTAACAGATCGCGACCGCGTAAACACTTACCCCTTTAATAAACAATCAACAGCAGAAAATTCCTGTATTGAGCTATAAGTATGAGGCGGCTGAGGCCGTTTGGGGTTGGGGGTAACTGACATTTTCATTAATACGGGACATGGCTATTTTAGGTGGTTGAACGCTGCATTTAAATGTTATTTTCATACTGCTTAAATATCCGTAAGCCAAGCTTAGGTGTTCAGTGGTGATGGTTGCTGGTCTTAAAGCAACTGGAACGATCGACGCTTCTGCTTTTAATAAAGAACCGAAATGCCATTCCGGATTAATTATTAAGCCCTGGATGAAATTCAAAAATACAAGTTGCGTTTTGCATGCTGTAAAGCTATCCACCACAGCGACATGCTATTGTAGGTGCACTCACTCGTACAACCATTACCATTACAAAATCTAAACCTAATAACTGTGCTATTACCCATGTTTTGAATTTTGTTCAGTATGAGACGAGTACACGCGTCCAGCTTATCGAATTACATTTTAAAGGTTTGCTTCTCTTCCGTTTCAGTTAGTAGGAAATAAATGAATACAAAAGCAAACCTGTTTCCGTTGCCTTTCGGACTTAAATGTTAGACCTTAAATGTTATGGCACCTTTGAAACCAAAGACGGAAGTCTTACTGCTAAACCATCAGAAATCGTGAAATAAGGTAGTTGCAGCCCGCCCTTTGTTCTTTTGCTTTACCGCACCTTCTTTAAGCCTATAAACGTATAAACCTATAAATGCATAAATCCTATAAACGTATAAGGCTGCGATGAAAAAGGAAATTTTCCGAGTTTTCCGGAAATTCTTCATAAATATTTCCCAAAAATCTTTTTCTTTCCAGTTTGAGACACTACCAGGGTTCCTACCAAAATTCCGAAATAATTTCCCTGAATTTTCCATATTTTTCTACAGTAGTTCAGGTCAATTTCCAGGCTATTAACTGTAATTTTAGAATGGAAATTTGTCCACATATTTTACCAGTTTTCACTCAGTGCAAAAGAATATCCCGATTTAAAGAATTTTTAGGTGTTAACACAGAAGTACAAGGCTAAATTTTATTTTACCACAATGTCTTTGTCTCTTTCCTTGTGTTTTCCAGGTTTTTTGTGTGAAAAATATGAGAATTCCCTGAGTTTTCTCTGAATTTCAAATGTAGTTTGAATTCCCCAGGTTCTCCAGGATGGTATCTGTTTACCTTTTTTTTTTTCATATTTATGTAGTTTTAATTTTTATTTCGAATTGAGGAGACCAACAAAACAGCACTATACGTTACAATTTCAAGGAAATGGCAATGAGGCAGTAATTGTAGTGTCCGCGGCCTATCTTGAGTTCGCTTCAGAACGACACAGATAATCAATTGTATGTTTTTGGTAGCAGAGTGCCTTGTTGATATCCAAGATGGTTACAAAAACAATGGCGGCAGTCGATTAAAGCCGTCCCTTCCAGGAAGACGTAGCCGTTCATAAAACACCTGCAGGACTCAAGATAGGCCGCGTACACAATAAGTAACTTGGTAACCACAAGTTTGTCACGTTGTGCCTTCTATTGCCACGAAGCAGGAACATCCTTGCAATCCAGCTAGCTCAGCCCAAAATGCCGCCCCTTCACGAAAAGATTGGCTTTCCTGCACATCTGTTATGCTAGTGATGGAGCCTGCTTAGAAAAAAAACCCGGAAGCAGCGCTAAAATCTGTACTGAAAAAGATAAAACTGTATATAGAACTCCTGCTTGAACAAGGTTCACATATCTTGTGACGATTAATCTAATAAGAACAGCAAAGTACCAAAAGTCATAACAAAAGTCGCAACGTTTGGGATTCAACATTGTGATCGTGACCACGCTAGAAAATTGTTTATTAGACATTAGACAGTCCGGAAGAAATCAGGAAATTAACTAGTATGTCAGGCAGTCAGGAAATTGGATGTTTGGTTAGAATTTGCAAATTATCAATTTGAAACGACAGATTTCACCGCTGATAGGTCGTTATTATTTTCTTTTAAATAGACTAATGTTCGCTAAAATTAAAATACTTCGAACTACACTTGGTAACACATAACTGCCTGTTAGTTTTGATTCGGTTTTTTTTTTGGTAGGCCTAGTAGAGGAACTTAGGCCTATAGCTGAGCATCCACGTGCTGTTTTATCACGCACTTTTTACTGTATTATGCGTCTAGAAGTACTTCTCATACGACAAAATAGTAAATACCAAGACCATTCATAGCTGAATCTGTTAGCAGACATTTTATTTTTTTCTACGGGTAGTCCTACAATTTTTTCTCCCCTACTGCATGTCACGGAAAACTGTTTTGCGGTAGATTTCAGTATAAATCTGGCTTGACATTTTGTGGCTTTGGTGGAAAACGGTGATGTGGGAATGCTGTGCAGGGGCAACACGCTGGGTTTTTTTGTTTTTTTTTAACTGTCTTCCTCCAGTTGCCCTAGCTGGGAGCAGTCATGTCATTCTCAAGTTGTTCTCTAAAAAGTCAAGTCAGGAAAAACTCACGAAAAGTCGGGACTTTTCAAAGTGGTGTTTTGGTAGACACCCTGCTTAAGCCCAGGGTCTATGGACAAGCTTGGCTTAAGCCGTTATACACTGAGACGCTATGCACTAATATCACTGTGGACCAGCTCAGCCTATACACGATTTTTTGTGTACTGTGTACAGTCGTAGGTGCCTGCAGACTTTCTAGGTGGGGGGGGGGGGGAGGGGCAAAGAGGAACATTTGTAAAGTATGTGTAAAGAAAGGCAGAAACTGTTTTCCCGACCCCTGCACTCACAGACCTAAAATAAAAACTAGTAATGACTGGACCATACTGAGATTGTAACTCTGGAATGCAGTCCTCGTTTAGCCTTTGTTTTAGTTGTTTGCCATTGTTCGAATGACTTTTGCCCTTTGTTTTGATTTTTGGCTGTTTTTTTAAGATTTTTGCGTTTGTTCGAATGGCTTTTGTCTTTGTGTCAATGGATTTTACGGGGCGTCGGACGAAAATCTAACAAGAAAATCGTCAAATGGGATAATTATCTAATATTTGCCTAAATAGATGCCTTAATCTGGAAAATCATCTAAACGGAATACCATATAAGGGAAAATCATCTATCTAAACGGAATATCGTATAAGGGATAAACGTCTATCTGGACAATAGTATACCTGCGGTTCCTGATGTTATATGTATAGGCGCGGCAGTGCGAGCAAGGCAGAGACATTAAACGATTTTCCATTATACGAATATCGTGTTAGACGATTTTTCTGTTATACGAATTTCCATTATACTGTTAAACCGTATACGCTCTTCTAATTACGCGATTTTCCAGGTAGATGATCACCCCTCGCCCCGATTTTACCTTTGTTTTAATGGCCTGCCTTTGTTTAATCATTTTTGCCGTTGTTTTAACGGTTTTCTTCATAATTTTGTGTATATCCAGATTGTGTACTACTACTACTACTGTGTGCTGCTACTGCAGAATTCGTCTGGAAGCTGAGCTGGTACAGCTTTTTCAGAATGTGCATTTACTACACCAAAATACACAATAATTTTAAAAGGTCCACTTCACCATTTCACTAACTAAATTTGGTCTGAAATGTTATGGTCTAGGTTGACTTCTTGTGTAATTATTGTGTCTTTTGGTGTGTTAAATGTACCGACTTAAGCTTATCGCGAAACGTTCCGTTCAGTTGATTTTGAGGAAAAACCACACTGCTTTTTTATCCCACAATGCCTCGCTTGCAGAACGATGGAAATTGCTCCTCGAGCTGAATTTGCTGTTGGTTCTACGTACCGTAGGTTTTAACCAACATGGTGGTTGATCCATTGTACATCATATTACGCTATTTAATCAAAATCGTATGAAATACGTGTAAATAAATGCTACTACGACTATTTGCTGCACAAGGACTCGTAAAAATTCGCTCAGCTAGGCGATAATCCACTTACGCCTAATGCTAGGCAGATAAGCTGTTGTACTGCGTTCATTTGTTACTCGTGGGGAGGAACGAAGAAGGAACTATATTTGGTAGGACAAGGAGCTCCAATTAGGCCGCACACAAACAAAGGAGGCAGACAATGCTGCAGGAAGTAACTGACTTGATATTTTGGTTCCGGTTTTATGTTTTTTAGTAGAACATTCAATTTTAAAACGGGTTGTATAGTTACAAGTAGAGCTAAGTATAACGCATGGTTTAGTGTTCCGAGAAGTGTAATGAGTGGCCGCTCAGGCTGAATCCCGTGGTTCATGTTTCTTGTAACGAACTGAATACAGTTTGAATCGAAGTCAGAATAAGTTCTTCAACTTCGGGTGTTGCCAACGCAGAGTATTTTTTCGATTTTCGAAGGTAGGCCTATTGTCGCTATTACCACGGTTACCATGGTAAAGCTACCGCTTTTTTTTTTTTTTTTTTCAAGTTTCGCCTTCTACGAGCACCTGACACGAGCTGCCTTCTGGTGCCGTTCATGAAAGCAGGTATTATTTTATCCCATGTTTTCAAAAATGCATAACTACTTGCTTATCTACCTTGATGTAGGGTCTCGGCAGAGTCGGAGGAATGAAAAGGACGCCATGGGTTTTACCATGAACTTATACGTCTGCTAGTATTTGTACCCTCAGCCACCGCTAGCAGTCTGGGGAAGTTCTGTAAACGTCCGGGGTCGAGTCCTGGAAGCTTTTGCTTCTTTTAATGTTCGACTGTCATGTCTGCAGATTCAGTGTTCATTTCTTACATCTTCTGTATTTTAAGGATTCCCTTTTTTGGTGGAATTTCAGTTTTATTGAATTTTTTTTCTTTGCTGGGAAGTGGGGGAGGGAGTAGGGGTAAGAATAGGAATTAAGAACGAAATTGAAGGAAAGAGAGATGAGGAAGGATGGGCCGATTTGTGCCTGAAAGGAATAGTCACCAGCCGGAAACAAAGCCGGAAATAGGGTACTCACGTTTCCTTGGGGAAGGGGAAAAAGTACGCAAGGGGCGCCAGAAATGTGGTAGCCAAAGGGCGCCTGTGCCATGGCACAACGGCAGGCACTAGTCCGAGCCTGGGTATCAAACAGTTTTCTTGTTTGATAATGATCCTGGATCATAAACGTTGCGACTTTACTAATAAACTTGTGCTCTTTTCTTAAGATCAATTAGATTAGAATGTCGTTCACGTGTAGCATTTCCTTTTGGCGTGAATTCTTATTATAAATTATTCTTTTGTTTAGCTTTATCTTGGCTCGTTTTGTGTTTTTTTTTTTGCTTGTTTTCTTTGTCAGCGTGAAAAATTAGCATGGGCGTGGAGTGTCGTCGGAATCTGTCTCGTCCCTTGCTGACTTGTCACTGCAGGGCTTAGTTTGGTCGCCTTGAGCAGAAAGAAGTGTTGTTTGGCTAGGCAAGAGCAGTTTTTCATTGTATCGTCACCCCAGGGCGTTCGTTCTGTTTGCCATCCTTCCTACGGCGGGCGACTGGCAGGCGAGTCATTAACAGTCTGTTTTGCATTGCCTTGCAGGGATTGCCGAATTCCTTGTGCTGCTTTCAAATAAAGCGGGGGGGGGGGGGGGGGGACCGGGTGGGGTTTGGGGGAGGAGGGATGCTGAACCCACGTCACACATTCATCTTACCGAGGTCTTCGCGCTGGGGGTTTTTCATTAATCCACGTCACCAGACGACAAGTCTTATAATACACCGCTGCCACGTGCACCTGAATTTTTGTAAAAATACCCCTAGGCGTTCGCTGACAACGACGATGATGGAGAGAGAGGTTCGGGTCTTTTTTTTTCGGTCGGTGGTGATTTGTTTTTCGATTTTTTTTGTTTGTTTTGTTTTGTTGTTTGTTGTGCGGTCGTCCAATGACGGTGATGTTGTTTACGTATTCCTACATATCGTTTGGACAAGGTGTTAAGCTTCGCGCTAATGGTTTTTTTTGTGTGTTTGTTTTGTTTTTGGGCTCATTGTTGGTACTTGTGCCATGTGCAGAATTGTAGAGTTGTTGCGTGAATAAAAGTAGGGATCCAAACGTAGATTTGAAAACTGTTCACTTGTTATTGTTTTTCTTCTTCTTTTGCCACCGTTTCAGAAAAAAAAAACTACTTGCACCTACCTAAAATTTGACCTAAGCCAGAAATTTCGTTCTCCTTCATCCTCAAAGAGACTGCTTTTTAAATTGGTCGAGCCATTCCATAGTTACGGGACCCTGCCATTTTACTGTTTTACGTGGTTTTAAGCATTGTTATTAGGGAACAATTCCAATCAGCCAAGGCATAGACTGACGAATAAAGAAATGCTAAAAAGGCTGGTGAGCCAACAATAGATATAAAAAAAGGTCCACGGATTACAAACAAAAACGTCAAGTGTGCCGTAAAAAAAAGCATTAAATGATTGAAGTTTCACTTGTTAAAATGTTGGCTGATAAAAGTTTAGGATTTTTAATTTAAATAATCAAATGATACAGTTGAGAAAACTGCACATGTTTAAGTGCTGTTGTGATTAACGAAATATTTTGGTTCGTAAAGCACAACAGCACTTAAACAGATGAAATATTTTCAATTGTTCATTTGATTGTTTAAGTAAAAAATCATAAATTGTTATCCGTGTACATTTCAACAAGTAAAGAGACTCTTGAGTATCGACGTACAACGGCGTTTACAGTGTACAAATTCATGTAGACCTTCGTTCATGCAAGTTTTGTAGTAGCGTGAGTGTTACAATTTAATCCTTCAATTATAAAGTTTTTATAATTATAAAACTTCAATTATGTAACCCTTTTTGTACGGAACACTTGATGTTTTTTTTTTTTTGTAATAGATTTATTTCTGTTATAGTTTCGTCAAACACAATAAGTATCCTCCCCGCCCTCCCACTCATGTTTTTTTTTTTACCAAGTTGCTGAAACTTTAAACGAATACTTCCGACCTTTAGCCGAGTCTTCAGTTTCCAAAATTAATTAGTTTTCTCTCCCGTATTAACGCCATCGTATGTTAAGTCTATTTGGCTCTTAAGGATTTGCCCTGTGACGCAGGGTCTTGTTCTAGGTCCATGGCTTTTGCTAATGCACTTATGGCGTGTTCGTTTGGCGATAGCTTCTCACGATTGTTGCTAACAAGATTAGAGAGGGAACATATTGAGTAAGTCGTTGGCTGTTGGGTAGAATAATTATGCCTCAAAGGATTCATCAATAATTTAATGGCAAACCACAGCTTCAGTTTTACGCGTGTTCTTCAAGAAAACTTAAAGATTTCATCGCCTAAGAAGAGAGTTCGAAAGTAAACTTTTAATGCGAGCTGATGTGTGCCACCACACCTTTGTTCAAAACTTGACAAATGGCTTCGTTTTGCTGTGAAGCCTTAAGTGCCTACTACATTCATCAGGGGATTAAAGGCTTTTGCTAAAAATGTTAATGTTGGGTAATTTTTTACGTTTTTTTTTTAATCTAGTGTACGTTCTGTTTAATGGGCGAAACATTTGTGGAATTGCTTACAAGTTGTAGTAAATCATGCACTTAGTGAAAGGTTGAACAGTATTCAGAGGTCTCTTTTGCAGGCCAACTCTCCACACACAGACTAACCAAGGGAGGATCCAAGGATCGGGAGGGGGGGGGGGCTGCTGCCCTCTCCAAGGCAAATAAGTACGGAAATATTGCCGATATTTTTGAAAAGACGCAGTTAAATTACGACAAAAATGAATGAAAATGTAGGAAAAAAATCATCCCTGCGGCCCCCTCCAAGAGTTCGTTCTGGATCCGCCCTTGCGACTAAATTACAGCTGCTTTCATTTTCCAGCCTTGCGACCAAGCAATGCCGACTACTTTAATGAATTACATACCGTAATTGCCAACATAACTAGGAATCGTTGATATTAATTTCGGCAAATTGGTCGGTTTTGGTCGTGAAGTTATAGCTCGGTTTCGTTTCTGTTTTAGAGCAACTGGTTTCAGTTTCGGCCGAGCCCTGTGATGCGGTTTTGGTGAAGCCGAAATCACTTCCCCCCTCCAGGTTTACGACTACGAAATAGCACTAATTACGAAAATGGTACTTCATTCACGATTTTAGTATATTATCCTTGCTTTTTTTTATTATTATTATTAAAATTGATGGTATTCAGGTTAAGCTTTGGTTTCGGCCGAATCTGAATGTCTGGTTTCGGTAGAAGTTTCAGTTCTGGCCGTAAAAAAAATGGTTTCCGTCGACCACTTATTGCGATAAAGAGGCTTTAAAGAATTCAGCAAACTAGCTAGCTGTATTTTTCCCATTTCTGTTACCCTTTTTCTCTCACTCTATAGGGCGTATTTAGGCAAGGATCGACTTGTGCGTTCTCGTATAGGTAGAATTGAATCGCTATGGCGAAGATATCGTTGCCAAGGTAACAATGCTACCGGCATACTCTTACATCTTTAACAAATGCGTGCAGTCGTTTAATCCATGACAATCCTCCGACTAAACACAATTATTAACGTATCGTTAAGTTACTCCAAACTGTAAGCTTTATCCAGAAATAGGGCATTTTTTTTTTTTTATCAACAATGACTGTCTTTTCATGCCCTGTAACCAAGTTACATTATGAGTCTGTCGCCCCTTAATGGCAGCTTTCATTTTTTTACCATGTTTTTCATTATTGTTCTGAGCCTTACGATTTTTTTTTTTTTGTATTTCAATTTTTTTGGGGTGAATTGACAGACAAAACCTGACTGATGATTGAACAGTAAAATAACTAAATATGATAACAGCGCATAGTCACCAGCGTTAGTATGTGTTTCAGCGTGCGAAATCGTTGTTCTGGTGATATGTTTATAACAAAGTTTCTCGGACTTTCTCTCTTTAAGTTTAAGGACGTTGGTTCCTCCGCTCAACAGCGTTTTGATAGGAGCCATCATTCGAACCACAAATTTTCTCTTCAACACTTGACTAGCATGAACGAGCTTGCGCCTTGATGAGACGAAAGTGCCCGTTTTTTCCTTTTTTTTCTCTCTCTTTACACGAGTTTTTTTCCACTTCTTTAGATCGACTCTGGAGTATTTACCTAACAATTTTCATTGCTTTCAAGTGTCAGTTGCCGGCTGACTCCCATTCATTTTTGGTGTCGTCGACTTTGCAGTGTGCAACATGGCAAGCTTGTTATCAAAGTTTAGAAGTTGATGGCACCGAAACTAATTGAATAGAACCGTCACAAATTAAATCAGAGGCATTGGGCCCCAAGTGGAATTACCTTTTGCAGCAGCACGCTACTTGTGCATTCTCCTAGGCAGACCCAATTAGGCCTAGAGAGAGATAGAAGCGCTGCGGGCAATCTCCCTTCGCCACCTCCCACGCGGTGTCCGCCCCCGAATGACGAGAAAGGACAGTCTGGACGGTCCCCAGTCTGGCTGACGTACGACACCGTTGTATACCGGGTTCGTTCAAATCCTTGAAAACCTGGAAAAGTGTAGAAAGGCAAAACAAAAGTTATTGCAGGCTGGAAAACTGTCTCGAGTCTTTGAAGATTTTGAATTGTTATTATGCTTTCTTGCAAATATTCACTCAAACCAGGGGGTATAACTCACAGTCGCAATGATCGCAACGTGACGTCACAGAATGATTACAAGCGAAATAGCGCGCACCGCGTACCGTAGAAGCATACACAACATGGCCCTGGAAATGGTAGCATAAGCCGGCCCACATTGGAGTTCAAAGATGCCGGCAAGGATGCGCTGTCGCAAACTGCCAAAACAATTCGTGGTATTTTTACAAACCGCATACCTTCACAAAATTCGCCCTCCCGCGCTTTCCTTATTGTTGTTTGACGGCCATTTTTAAGCTGCTTGATCGCAATGTACGGTGGCTTATTGGGACACACCACAACTTTTTTCTCCAAACACAGAACTTTGATGAAACGGGAACAAGTTGGCCACTGCACGGGAGCAATTTATCATATACCGTCCTAGGTTGTAGTGTGTCTTATCCGAGGTTGAAACGTTGAAGTTCTGGTTTCATGAAAATGTTGTATATGTAGGAAAAGAGTTCGTGGTTGTCCCAATAAGCCACCGTTGTAACTATACACGCGTTTCTTCCCATTTGTCCTCGAAACTCGTGCCCTCGTGACATGACGCTTGCCGAGTTTTGCTTTCCGTAGGAATTTTCCCCTCCCATAACGAAGTATATTTGAATGTATTGCTCAAAGCTCAAACCAACATAACTTAAACGAAACATTACTTCAGTTCCTAACCTCAGGTAATCCCCAAATTAGTGATACCATAAGAGCATGGTTTGATATTGATTATGTTTGTACTTCACAAGTTAGTTTCCAAACGACATTCTGAATAATAACAAACGAGTGACTAAGAAAAATGTTCTTTACTTAAACAGGGTTATAGTGGTATTTGCGCGGAAATACTACGTTGCAACACTTCACGGCAAATACATGATGGAGGGACTAAGGTGAAAGTTTTGTCGGATAATACCGCATTTGGCAAATTATCAGTCATAATACCACAAGTGCTACTACTATGAAATCGATAATTTGTGCGTTTTATCATGAAACTCCTTTCCAGATTTCATTTACTGAGACCTAAATTTGCTGGAAAGGAGTTGAGTACTAAAATTGTAGATTTAATAAAAGCGTGAGTGGCATTCAGCATGAGAATTTTGGTTTTTATAGCCGAAGAAATATCCAATACCTGTTTTTTATAGCGTTTCCCTCCTTTTGAGCATTTATTTCCCCTGGAAGCTTGAAAGTTGGCTTACCAGGCGGGCTTGTACTACTGTGCATGCGCAGGATTGGGCTGGCTATATATATATACTCGGCGCAGCCATCCGTTGGCATCATTTCTCCTAGCGCGCTCACGTCAACGTGACCGCCTTGAGCTCTCCCCACGACATTCTCTTTAAGATCCCATCCTCTTTACAAGTGAGGCTTCTCTCCCGGTTACCTCTGTTCCATCCTTAGGAACAGGATACAGCAGACCGTCCATCCTGCCTCGGACCGAGATGCATCCCTCTTCACATGCTTTGTGTCGCAGTGGGGCCGTTCCCCTGTCCGCTGATCCTCAATGGTCCGACAACCTCTAATTACCTTCTACTGTCTTCCCGGCACTGCTGTCCTGCTTTCCAGCGGAAGCAACAAGAGGCGCCTTTCTCAGTGGTCACCCTGCCTCACGACGTGTTCCCTTCATCTCACAGGCTCCGCCTTTTGAAGGATCATCCATCCTGTCCAAAGGACGTGCGATACAAGGACAACTACATTCTTCTTCATTCCCAATTCTGCCTCCGCCGGTTTCAACGGTTCCGCTCGGTTCCTCGGGTGAACCCTCACCCGTTTTTCATCCACCGGACTCGACTCATCTGCCCGTTCCGTTCCCAACCTTTCTTTTGTGACCTGGCCGTCTCGCCCACACCGTGTCCTTCTCACGGTCCTGCTCCTCCTCCCTCGCCTATCTTCGTCGACTTGTTCTGTGACGAATCTCCTTCCTCACCAAACTTCGACATATTACACGGTCCTAGGACGACAATCCCCAGACTTTCTGTCTCTCAAAAGAACTCCGCCTGTTCTCCGTTCCTGGAAAGTTTCCATCCCTGGAATCGTTGCTCTATCTTCAACATTATCGGGCCACCCAAGGATGGCGTCGCTCGACTCGCCCTGTACTATCACTCCTGCACGCCCGTCATTACACTTCCTTGCCTTCATTCACTGGAGGATCCTTTGGACGGACGTGATGCTACTCATCTATAACTTTCTTCTTACCTGCGGACGCGCAGTTGGCTCCGTTGCTAATCTATGTTTAAAAAAAACGAAAAGAAAACAAACACGACAATCAGTTCGGATGGAGGCCCAGACATGGTAAACAGTCGACTTGACATCCGTTCCTCTTCCGTCTCATTCATTTTACAAACATACAACCTGATCCTCCTCCCTTGAGGCACTGCGCTGTTTGCTAATTTCAACACACACCTGAACCACTTCACACCTTCACGTCCTCCTCACTGCTTTTCCCGTCCGTTCCCTGTCCGCTTGGATTTCTCAGTTCGGCACCGAATTCTTACACTCCCGAGCAGCCGACACTGCGTTGCCAAACTCTTTGGCTGGAACTCGCCCCGGCACTTGTCTCTATGCCACTCTGCTCTCTCGTTACTATTTTCTACCCTGGTTTGTAACAACCTAGCCCATGCGCCCTTTCTCCGTCCTCCACTCTTGCATCTGGTGACGAACGCATCAACTCAGCCAAAAGAAGCACACATCAATTTTCTAACGATCTCGTACTCCTTCCCCTTCCTTCATGGGACCTATCCTCTACCTCGGCTCCCTCTCAGGGTGCCTTGGTAGGGACAAAGGACGCATCTACCAGGACTATGTTCTCATCGCCTTCTTCGTCAGTTCCTGGTCCGTCTCCTCTCCGCACGATACAATCTCCTGAATTTTACGATTATACACAGCCGTAAAAAAAGGGGGGACGCCTCCGTGCACCTCCGTGCCCCTTCTACCAACGCTACAGTCCCACCTACAGCGTTACACCTCCTACTGACTGCGCGGTGATGCAACGTTTCGCCATGAGGCGCCTCTACAGTCACTCACCTCGCGATACAAATCGCTGCGTGCCTAACGGCTTTTGTGTCCTGTTCATCGTTCATCATGTCCGACTCTTCTTCATCTGAAGACCCTGTACCGAATACTGAAGCAACAGTAACCAAAGAAGCAAATGTACCCTCACCCAAGGCATGTAATTGTTTAAGTTTTTCTGAGAATTCTGCATAATATCACTTCGATCCCCAGCCATGCTGCCAGCGACACAGGCAGTGTGACGGACAGGAAAGCAACTGCCTTATCTGCATCTCCATCTCGCTAAATCGATGGACTATCATTCGACGAAAACAACATCAATCACGACAGCGGATGCTATGTGCAGCTAAGAAACGGGAAGAATTAACGAGCTCTGAAACAATCTCAATTGCATATGCCAAGTCTGAACGCTCCTTCACTAATGAAGAAAGCCACCAAGTGTTCTGCACCAGGATCACTACCACCCATTCATCCTCCGAAGCAGCCTACCTTTCCCGAAACTGAAGTGATCCGTGCTGTAGCAAGTATATCAGGAATCAAATCATTGGCAAGAATTAAGGTCTCTCGCCAACGTATTGCCCCCACTAGGACGCCGTTCTCAACATCCTCCAAGCCCTTAAAGCTGTCTACGCCATCTTCCACGGTGCCAACTATTCCGGCGCCCCTAACCTCTCAAGATCGTCTTACCTTTGCCTCCCCTCCAAGAGATTTCAACACTTATCACCATCCCCCACCAAACCGACTCCTTTCCCGACCGCACCAGTGCTTCGAACAGCAATCACTAGGGGCCTGCATCTTTCTGCTAGGGAACAGGAACATTTGGATTTCAACATTAAGTTTCTTTTCCAATACTTTGATGGGTTGGTCACGGAACTGAACACACTTCGCTCAGTCAGACACTTCATCCTTACGAGAGGCGGCGGCATCTGCAGAGGCCCTGAGGTTGGAGAATGCTCTCCTCCGTGCTGCCAACGCGGCGTATTCCAACGAGCTCGAGCTAATAAACCGTCGTTATCATTCCCTTCGTGTGAACTATGCTCTGCTCCGCGCACGTAACGCCTGGTTTCGCCAATTCCTGCATCGCCACCTTGGAGGGCATACTACTGTGCCCGGTCCCACACTCGACGTGTAAGACTTGCCCCGTCTTCTGCCACAATCCGCTCACCGCTTCGTCCTCGTCTTGCGGACACACCTTCTTCGCCGTCCCTAGCTGCGCTTTACCAAGAAGCTCCTTCACCGTTACCGTCACCACTTCGAGATCCGTCATCCACGGCCAGCCAATATCACTCCCTTGATGATGACCCCCCGACATCGACCTCCACCTCTCCTGTTATACTCTGGAAAGAAGCATTTGCCACGAACCAATTCCAGAAAATTTCGTCATATTCTGTGTGGCAATATGACAAGGCCGCCAGCTTTCTACCCGTCTTCCACGGTATACTGGAACCTCGTCACATTCAACGGATGTCATGCTGTGTTCACCTTGCCGAGGCAGGGCCACAGGCGTAGCACTAGGCTTTCGTGTCCTTCTCTAAACATCATTCCCATCCGTCTCTCGCTCCACAATACGACAATCTTCGGCGAGGATTCCGCTTTATCCGCCTCCCATGTGGGGACGGTACAATCGTGATCCTCGCCTCCCTTTTAGATACTTGTTCTCACAATATCAGCTTTATCGGTCATTCTATACCTTCACCTTTCTATACAGTGCCTAGCATCCGACAACCAGCGTGCCTTCTTCCTCTGGAAATTTCTTCGACTCTATTGTAATACCACACCAACCAGGTACCTTCTTCTTGATTCAACTTCAAAACTGTGTTCCACATTTTACGTTTACCACAGTCCGTCCTGCGGACGGTGTCTGCTCCTCACATCCGCTTCGAGTTCGCCGTATCATGCACTCAGCTCACCATACACATTCACACTTTCCATGATCCTTCATCCGGACGATATCCACTCTTCACGTCTTCTGATCATAAGGACACTCATCACCCACCTGCACACTTCATACACCTTCCATAGCTCATCCTACGGACGGTGTCCGCTTCTCAAGCCTACTAAGGAACTTGAGTCATCCGCTTCACACTTGGAGCACCATCATTCCCAACAAGGTTGGCGATTTCGGAATTTTATCTGATTTCCTATCTTGCACCCCACGGTGTTAAGACCCTTGCATACGGTTCCTTCTTGCTCTTCTTTTAACCTTATTAGATTATAAACTTGCCTGACCTCACTTAGGACGTAACCTTTTCCCAGACGCGAATTGCTCCTCAGCCCGCGAATGGTTTCGACTATTAGTGAAACTGGTCTAGGACTCATGGTTGTCTTCACCAGGGATTCGTTCCCGGGGATGCCGGCTTGTACGTGAGGGGAAAGCGAACCTAGCCCTCCTCCTAGGTGACAAAGTCTGCTATAAAAAACAGGTAATGTATTTTCGTCGGCTATAAAAGACTAAAATTGCAGGCCCTGCACCTGCTTAATTTTAGTTTTTATTGCCTAACCGAAAGTATACGTTACCTTAAGTCCTATCCAGGCCTTCCCTCCATGAACTAGGTTCTGGGTGAGGAGAAATAATGCCAGCGGATGGCTGCGCCAAGTATATATAGCCAGCCCAATCCTGCGCATGCGCAGTAGTACAAGCCCGCCTGGGAAGCCAACTTTCAAGCTTCTAGGGGAAATAAATGCTCAAAAGGAGGGAAACGCTATTAAAAAGAGGTAATGTATATTTTCGGTTAGGCAATAAAAACTAAAATTAAGCAGCTCAGGGCGTGCAATTTTAGTCTTTTCTTTCCTCAAAACGATTCTTACTAGATTCCACATCAGATTTTATTTGTGAAGTAGCACTATTGACAGTAAATGTTTGACATAAATTAGTATACTAGCTCCTGTCGATGTTTTCCACGTTAACGACTTTACGATCTTTAGAATTTAATACGTTTTCGTATATTTGGGAAGAGACCATCAGAGCAAAAACGGTCTCTGCATTTCGCAGGATGCTAGGCTCTGAACCCCTTTCTGAGTACTTGAAACGACCCCTACCTCCAGGATAGCTACTTCGATTTGGGCAAAAAAAAAAATTCTTCTTTTAATTTATACATTTTCTCTCTCCTAATTAGGAATGATGTAAAAGGGCCCATGCCCTTCCGTCTTCCATTCACTTTTGGGGTGGTAAACTGGTTATTTTTTTTTAATATATTATTTTATTACAAAAGAACGTTAGAGTTCATGCACCTTACGGGCTTTTTAATTCATAATTGTTTATTTTTTGGTGGTGACAATTCCCAGTTTGAGGATGCTTTTGTTTTTAGTACTTACCTTAACCATACCTTGTTTTATATAACGATGTTTTTTAACCATCTCATTTGTTCATCTGCTTTTTTTTTTTTTACTTGGGCCAATCCTACACCTCCTGTGTCCAACACGATTGGCGATGCCGTAAACGTCCGATGATTCACGAAAGTGATGTCATTGCCCTAATATGGGCAATTGGGCATAACTCAATGCAGCTTGTTTTAAAAGAGATATGCTGTAAAGATCTGTGGTTTGTTTGTTAGTGACCAATCAGTGACGAGTAAAGCTTCAATCTGTATAATGCCTGAAGCAGAAAGGTCCGGTATGGTCTTTTCAACATGCACGGTTGTCATTTTGCGGGAAGTAAACAAATATTCTCTACCGGTATTTACTTTGTTATTCTGATGATTTATATTTTTCGTAGGTTTAGTAACGAGTTACGAATTAATACCCAAAAATGGTTCAAATCTACCTTTTTCATGACTTATTTTTTGGGTCCTTTAAATCATGACAGCAACAAAAAAGATGTTTGAATTTTGATCGCAAGTCCTTGGAAAACGAAAATAATGGCAATAATATACAAACGGTCCTTGAACTGCATTTGCATTGCAGTGTGGTTTCGATGAATTTAGGATAAAATGAGTATTTGCGCGATATCACCACAAAGTTAGTTACAGATGACTTTCGGTCTGTATTAACGGAAACATTCATACCGGATGTTTTCGTAGTAGTTCATCCTCTAACTGTCCAGGAAATCTACCTATAACTTCTCAATGTGAATGCCCCGGTTGGTCTCTCTATATCACTGCCTCGAGTTTGGAGAACCAGCAAAATATAACTGATGTCGTATGCCATTATTCCATGCTGTGTATATGTATTGCACCGCTAGAGGTGAACTTCTTGGACCGTCATAAGACGAATGCGATAGCATGTGCCAAGAATGTTTTCATTAATCAGGAACGAAACTTGGAGGTTCGACGGTAATCCAATACCAACTCGGAGTCGATGTTGACGCTCTTCATAGCTCAAAAGAGACGAATCCAAAACTTTTTTGTTGACTATGTTGTACATTTTCAGCATATTTGGAGTCTTAACAAAAAGTGAATTCCAGTAGGGTATCCCATGCTTTGAAGTAGGTCGTGTCGGTACTTTGTACACACTGTGGAGCAGTAAGAACAACCTTTCTGTATTAAGAAATGGTTCTGAATAGCAAATGCAAAATTACAGAAGTTTTATTGACTACTGCAGCCACATGATTGGGAAAACAATTTAGCATAGGTACTAAGCCTAGATACCAAAATCACAAATGGTCACAAACGGTCACAAGCCTAGACACCAAGGTCACAAATGGTATTAACATTTGAAGTGAGAACAGTATCTAAATGGTAAGAAACACTAATATGAAGTGTGGTCTTAAAGCCTAGATATCAAGGTCACATTAATATCTGAAATGAGAACAGAATCTAAACAGTAGGAAACAAAGGGATTATCCCCGCCAATATGAAGTATTGTCTTAAACCTAAATACCAACGTCACAAATGGTATTAACATCTGATATGAGAACAGTGTCAAAAAGTAGGAAACAAGGGGATTATCCCCACCGATATAAAGTGTTGTCTTAAACCTAGACCAAGGTCACAAATGAATGGCATTAACATCGGAAATGAGAATTGGGGATTATCCCCACCATTGTGACGTGTGGTCTTAAACCTAGATACCAAGGTCACAAATGGTATTAACATCTGAAAATGAGAACAGTATCTAAGTGGTAGAAACAAGGGGATTATTCCCGCAATAATATGGAGTGTGGTTTCCACCAAAGCAGCCGTTTCGTATCCTCTGCAAATTTAGATTTCAACACACCAGGATAGTTGCACAAAATCAGCAATATAAAGAGCATGCAACGTGGACGTAATTTACTGTTTGTTTTGGTAGGAAGTTTCTGCATTGTTTGCTTCTGTTTTCGGGAAAACGTTAGTTTAGGTGAAAAGATGTTATTTTGACTCCTGATCACTCCTGTTCTAGATCACTCCTGTTCTAGATCACTAGAGATTCCAAGAAGATTGGTGGACTTCTAATGCAGCAGCAACAGATCGGGAAATTAGCCAGGAATCCAAATTGCAGACCCACAATGCCTGCCATTTTTAGTTTATTAAAGACTTGCACAAGCAACAGTGTTTGTAATCCTTTGACGCCAAAAGGGAGTTCAATAAAGCGAAACATTCATTAGAAGCATTTGCAGTAGAATGGAATTCATATTTAGCAATTGGCACATGCTTTTGGCATATTTTGTGCTGCATGCAATAAAAAAGTTGTAAAATGCAATCGCATTTATGCAGATAGTTAGGATAGTTTAATTATTTGCCAACATTCTATGGCACGAAAGTCAGATTGAGTGAGGTTTACTGTGAAAGTGCCGAATTACCGTGAACGTAGCCCCCTCCAGTTTGTTGGCTTTTGTATTGAATTGATTACATTCTGCCTTCCCGAATTTTTCCCGGGTTTAATAGCAAAACTCAATCAATTGAAGCTTCGGTTGGCATGGGGTTACATAAAATAATCCTCAGCGGGGCCAACAGAATGGATGTATCGAATGGATCTGTTGGGTTGTTATAGCCCCGAGTTCTCAATGCAGGAAATTGCTTGGCTTCGCTGGTATTATATTCTATTAATAACCCCAGCGGATATTCATTTCTTTTTTGCCTGTGATCCCGCAGTTTTCGGGTTTTTAGCTTTTTCCCTCATCTTTCCTATCTTGGATGAAAAGCATGGTAATGACATTAGCTGGTGATGGACGAGCCCTTTCGCTTCGTGTGGGTGGAAGATTTGGGTTTACGAGGGAGGAGGAAAGAAGTGATGATATTCGGTGGCTGCGTCTCCATCATAGTTTCTGTCGACGTGTTTTTCTGGTTGTTTTGGTACGAAGTTTCTGCGTTGTTTGCTTCTGTTTTCGGGAAAGCATTAGTTTAGGTGAAAAGATGTTATTTTCTGTATCCTTATTATGCACAAAAGTATGGACCAGTGGTATTAAAATTCGGCGGTACCTTGAATGAACATCTGGGTGCCTATTATTTTTTTGTGACGTGCAAACCCAGGCAATAATTCGGGACCTGGAGCTCATTATTTTGAAGTCCGATCCAGTGCTACCAACGTTTATAACAGGCTGTAACATGATACAAGGGCCTACCAGGAAGCTAACATTTCCTAGTTCCCCTCGCCATTACGCATAGGCAATTCTGGATCACGGCCAACAGCTGCAACCCAGCTGAAGGTTGAGAGTCAGTTCCTAACCGGACGACAGCCAATTGCTTAACCACTCGACTCACTTCTTGCGCACTGCCCATTGCTATTGAGTAATTTTTTGGCGGAAATCTATACAGTTTAGGATCGTATAAATATTGCAATTCTGTACTCGGATCTTCAGTTGGTGTTTGGGGGTCCATCCTAACAAGTTGGGCCCTTGAAACTCGTAGGACTGACGCAACTAACCTTGCTGCTGGCACCTACTTTGTAATACTCGCTGAACAATCCCATAGCTGTGCAGTGGTAACAAGCTTAGAATTGAGGTGAAGACCGAATCTTGGTTTTCTCACGTTGAGTAGTTAGCCTAACGTTTATCAATACTCCCCAAATGGTTAAGGAAAAATGCATTTGTGTCTGCGGTTTTAGTTAGTCCTACTCGCCAAGCCATCAACTTAAAACGAAGCTTGGTACACAATTTGCCATCACTCTGCAACTATACTAGCTAGAAGCGAAACATTTCCCAGCCCACGTGCGGGCAATCCCTTCGAAAGGGAACTACTCTGGCATCAGGACAGGAAAGGCCTCCATCACTCGTGCTTCCTCACAACACTCGAAACACAACCAATGTAAATCGTGGAACTTAAATGCAACAGAAAATGCACAATTCAATTTACCCCAGTGATGGGATCTTTGCTTTGTCCAAGATCCATAATCCTTACATCTAGGATTGCCATTGTAGCTTGTAGCATTGTAGCTGGACCTTCCTTAGTATTCATTGGTCCATTGCCGGTATGTCACTATTCTGATGTGGCAGTATAATGGAGTATTTTCATTGGCTACCATTTGCTGGTGCAGTTGACATCCGGTTCATCTTAGTAAGCAGAAGCATCCTTGACATACTGTCCAATTTTGAAGATAAAGCGTTTGGTATTTCTTTTATCCACCACTTTGCAGGGATAATCGGATCTTTATAAGCGATTTGTTTGACGTGTTTTGATTCGAATCCATCCATTCCTCAAGCTTTAACTAAATCAGTTTTTGTGCAGGATCATTTCAAACTTGTACATGGAGCTGCACTTGAAACTTAGACATGGAACTGTTTGCGCCCTACGACCTGCCAGTTACCAACAAGTATGAGACCCCATTTCACTCCAACTGCAAAACTTAGTCGTCTCATGTTATGAGCACCAGTTATGCACAGTTTAAGACACACTTCGTGTGATTCGTGTCGTACCGCTTTAGGCTCCCAGCATTTTAAGGTGGTCGCCGCATCGAGTTTTAACAAACATTTATGTCAATTGTATAAATGTGAAAGTATGAGAACTCTCATTGTATAATGTGTTACAGAAAACGCTGCAAGAGACTTGAGCAGGCAATAATTAGAGACCTGAGTGATAATTTGTGTCTTGCTGATGCTTGAATACTCTTGCTTGTATTTACTGTGCAACAGCAAACGCTAGTTTGTCTTCCCTTTATTCCGTGACCAAAAAATACAGGGTGTCCCAGAAGGTAGTCCGGTTTTTCATTGTTTAATAAAATGGGAACCACAAATGATATCGACTAATGGTTTTTTTTTAACAGAAATCCTAACTCACCAAGTTTAATACGTCTCCACATGAACACCTTGTATTGCACGTATAGGATATGTAAATGGTATTCGATTTTCTGCCACGGATTTTCTAACATATGGACGTTTTCGCACTGCCATTTTCCTTGAACTGCTGCATCAGCCTAGCAATCGCTTTGTTTTAGGTGCCTTACATCCAGGATATTCCCTACGATACCGCCTTTGAGCTACGATGACTGATTTTAACTCTGCTAGCCAGAAAACGTACATAGCATTTTGCTATACAGCCACCATTTTCATAGAAAATCTGCCGTCCGTGCACCCTGCATTTAGCTGGCTCATGGTGTGCACACAGCGCAGCACATGAGGATGCTCTGGCCATTGCAAAAACTTGAGTTGGGCTTTTTAAAAAAAAAAAAACCAGTTTGTTGATATCATTTGTGGTTCCCGTTTTATTAAACAATGAAATACCGGACTACATTCTGGGACACCCTGTATTGTAAAAGTTGTAAAAAATTAAAGTTAATATTAATATAATAGTACAGGTTTCATGCTGCTAATTTCGTCTCGGACCAGCTCTTGCCAGCCGTGTGTATCGAGCCAACACGGCCGCTTGTTTTTTTACCGGCCAAAGCAGGCTAGCGGCTAAACTTTGCATGTAATCCTTCTTGCAGAAAAGATCCTTTCTTCCTCGTGCTGCTCTTCGACATAACCCTTTGGTTGTGAGGTAATGGCTCACCCGTACCGCTAGAGGGGGTAAACACGGCTACTAAGAGTTTTTCAGTGTGAAATCAGTCTCACAACTATTCTGCACCTAAAAAACTTTAAGCTGTCTCACCGGTCGTGAATTTAATGTTGTCAAGCTGGAAAAATCTACCCAAATCTTCGGTAAGTTTGCTTGGCAAACACCACATTTTGCAAGAGATATTAGATTCTTTTTTTGGTGTGTATTGTTTTGCAGTTCACTGTTGCGAGTAAGTAGCTTCTAGTTTTATTATTTTGTCTTTTTTATTTCAGTATTTTCAAATCTAAATCTACAGGTTAACATTTGATTTGTGTCTTTTTATTTTAAACTGAATCTTGCTTTCGTAACTTGTTTGCGCTCATAGCACCACTCACTTACTTCAACGTGTCATTAAATCCACTGTTTTTACTGTATTGTGTCAAAAGATGGCAATGCCACTGTAATCTTCGATTTTAAAGCAGTACTTAAAGGTACATTCCTCCCAGTTGGCTTTCCTGTACGGCCCAGTTTTGCAACATTAGTTCAGACATGTGTCAGTGTTGCAAAGGCATTCATTTGCTACTTTCCTCGCGTGGGAAACGGGATTGCTATTCATTCTAACCTATGTAAATGTCGCAAAAGCTATTTCAAGTAGGACGCTCGAAATTAGTGAGAAGGTATGTCCTTTTAAGATACATTGGTAACTACTCAACTACACTTTTCCTAACCTGCAAAAGGGTACATTCCAAGGTTTAACTATACCATGAGCCACGACTCTTTACGTGATGTCCTCATGAGTTAGCCAACTGACGAACGAGAACAGCGGATCTTTGGCCGTTTAAATGGACTAGCGCAGTCACGTGATACGCGCGTCACGGCTAACAGCCTTGGTACATGGGTTTAAAACTGTTTGCTAGATTTAAAGCTTCAGCACCGCATAAAACATTTTATCGTGTGATTAGCTAGTGACTAGGCAAATATCAATGTTATACTTGGAACTGATTTTTCGACTGGAAAATGTTGCTGTGTCCCTAACACGGCGGAAAATGTTCTCAGGTGGCAAGAATGTACTGATCAAATTTCTCGAAGTTTTAGCCAGCCTTTTCTGTCGCATTGTTATTTTTCCTAGAATATGGCTGAAAAACAGCCACTCGGCTACAAAGGTACGAGTGCTCGCCATGCTCCTATGCAAGTCATTTGGGAATACGTTAGTATGGACGATGGTAATGTCGTTGAATCTTGATGGGAGACACACTAGCGTGTATCTTAATATGAACGCTTAAATGCCTTTTGTGTATACATTGTTATGTATGTTGGATGGCTTATTCCTCGGATCCTGTGTTATATGTCTCATTTTCTAAAAATAGATGGGGGTCATTTCTAACGCAAATAAGTAGTTTTAAGGGGTGGGTTTTCCACGTGGGTGGCGCATTACGTGGCGTCGGCGTCAGAATTACCTAAAACGCGAGTTGGAAATTGAAATTAATACAGGCCATTAATATTCTTGGAAAAGCAGTAACCAAATAAATCCCTTTTATACGATTCTTCGTGAACATTTCCGGGAAACGAAGAGCTTTTGTGTAACGGCTGTTTTGTGGGCTAAAAGTGTAATAAAATAGCTGGAGAACCGATTTAAAACTCCCGACAGCCGCCTCGGAATGGCTTGGAAAAAGACCATGTTATTCTGAAATAGGGGGATGAACAAAATGAGTTGACAACGCATGTGCAACGATGTGGTAACTAGGGATTTTGTGAGGCGACATTTAAGTAGAATTTTTTTAATTACTATACCTACATAATGTGATAGTCGTTTTAGCAGGAACGCTAAAACTGTGTCGTATTCTTGGTCATGGTGGCTAAGAGGTGTGGAGCCCAGTTGCTTAAAGGGGCTTACTACTGGAAAAGGAGCTCTTGCAAAGTCCCAGCCCGACCTATTGATAAGGTGAGAGACCACCAGCTCTTAAGCGGATATGGGATCTGCTCAAGCCTATGTTGGAAAACAGTGGTACTTTTTAATTTGCTTGTAATTTATAAGCAATCATAAGGACCGGTTCATCTGGTCTTGTTTAATTATAGAGATGATAGTGAGAGAGACTATGCCACTGTCGATGACTATGGTATCTATTCTGGGATGATGGGAGGCTTTCGAATGTCTGTTATAGGAGATCTTCCTTATTCTGTAACGTCCATTAAAGTTCAAAATTAAGCCGGTTCAGCTATACAAGTTTTAATGCTCACTAATGGAAATTTTTTTTTTTTAATACTTGCGCATTCGTGACGATGGAGAATTATTAAATTTATTAAGAAGCAGAACGTTATCTGAACTATACATTGCGGATGAAAACTCAAGAAAATGATAGGCATTTCATCAATTCACGTGTCAAGTGGATGGTATTATCGACCCCCTGGTGTGATTGCAGTCGCGTTTTGTACAATTTTTAACTTTTTCTAGCCACGGCTTTGCATCAACTTAATTAATTGGACTTGAACGTGGGCGTCCAAACGGAGATGCTTTTTCTATCAAATTCATATATTTGGACTGCTTTGTCCTCCCTTACGATGCCTAATCTCTTTGTGTCGGTCTTGGTCTTTATACGCATCATGGGCAAATTGGGAAAGGCTTGGTTTTTAGCTGGATATCTCTATGGTTACCAACAAACAGCTGAGTACCCCCTTCCCCCCTCCCCCCGCCCCCATGCCCAGCTTTGCCTCATACCTCAAGGTAATGAATGTAGTTACTTTGTCACCGGGGCAACCAATCAAGGACTGGTTGCAACTTTCGCATTTTATTTTTGGACCCGTACGTTGGCGAAGGTAGAGGTAGATTTGACGGGTCGCCATAGTAACTGCACCTCTCTTCTCTTCAGAATACGAAGAGGCTGGCTGACAAATTGGTGGTCCGCCGGTTGATGAGTGGCGCTTGTGATCGTATTTTCATAAGTTTTCATTCTGTGATCGTGAATGGACGTGACAAGAAGGTCGGGAGGCAAATTTCAATCCATATTCGTTGGTGGCTCTCTTCGCCCTAACCCGCCTTGACACGAGTAAAGTGGTGTGTATTGGGTTGGCATGCAAAAACCACCCTCTTCGTCTACATGCTCGACGGCGACGAGGTGCCCGCCTTCTTCGTATATATACCGACGATCTACACGTTCAGTTAGGAAAAGAGGTGGAATGGACAATGTTCTCGGACAAGTAACATAAAAAAGGAACTCGCCACTCAGGCAGAAAGAGGTGGTTGTATAGGTTGGAACGTCATTGAGTGAGGTTCCCATACAAAATAAAACGATTTTCAGCTTCTGGAAGTTGTGACTGAAGCATAGTTCCGGATAGTCCTAGAGAACAAGATACTTATCCCAAACAGGTCTACATCGATACCCCTTTTTTCGATCTGATCCCGATATTTTGAGGTTGACGCAGTCCTAGCCGTAGCTATGGAGCCTTGATTCATTAAAACAAAACCAAGCGGATAACTGGAGTTCCCTTGACAAGCAGATTTACTACACAAAATTAATTTTCGTTTCACAAATGGACACTTTTTCAGATTGTTCCTGGTTGTTGGCCTCACATGGATGGGCACAATTCCATTTCAATGGATTTGAGTCAATTACCTAGACAGGAAGTCACCAGCAAGTCAAGTCAAATCCATTTTATAATTCTGTTTCTAAGCAATTCCCTTCCTGATCAATTCCAATTCATAACTCAACAATGCCAGCCAAGTCACTGACATGTGTTAATTCAGGAGGCGCGGACTTGTATCGACACGGAGTCACGTTAATTCCGGGATTTTGTTAAATACTGACCGCGTGTGGGAGCCGGAATTACAGTAACTTCAGTTTCTTAATTTGCTTAAAAAAAAGTGTTTGAAGTAATCCCGGAATTGTGATAACACGGAGTTACCCTAACTCGTGTCTAATTTGACAATAATATGGATACGGTTTCTGATGTTATATGTATAGCCGCAGCGAGTGCGGCAGTGCGAACGAGGCAGGGATGTTATTTATGGTAATTCCGGATCCCTTCCTTGCGACCGTATTTCAGATAAATCAAGAGTTACGCTAACTCCGTGTTACTGCAATTCCGGATTATTTCAGACACTTTTAAAGCAAATTCAGAATCCAGAGTTACTGTAATTCCGGGGTCCACGCACGGGTCAGCATTTAAGAAAATCCCAGAATTAACTTGACGCTGTGTCGATAGAATTCCGGCGCCCCATAATTCAATTCAAATCACTGCCACTTCCTGGATTTGCTATTTCAAATGATTTCTAATCAATTAATTTTTGTTTCTTGTTTGCCAAAACATATTAACCTGAAAATTTTTGTTTTCTTTCCACAAAACGAGGACCATGGTCGACTTACACTGAAATGACCCCGGCAAATCGAAAGTGAAACCAAATTACACCGAGAATTTCTCTGACAGAAATTTGCTCACTTGATCGTGTACTAAATTCGCCCAATCACAACCGACTTACAGTGATAATCATGCAGTAGCTTTCAAAAGCTACTGCGTGATTATCACTGTAAGTCGATGTTCATTGGCTAAATTTAAAACTAAATCAGTTAGGCAATAAATATCCTGTAGCTTTCATTGGTCGATGCAGTGTAATGCTAAACCGTGCAAAACATGGCGAGCGCTTTCTGAAGTTGATACGCTTTCGTTAGTCACTCGCCTCAAACGTTACATAATTGACATGTTACGACACGTTTGTTGAATTCAAATCAAATAAAAGTATGTATTTTCTTACCAAAAACAATCCGGAAGGCCTTTCTCTCGAAATACTCACTGTGTCGTTCATTTCCGAAACCTAGCAACGCCTGCAGCCACACGTAGAATCTTGCCGCGAAGCTTGTCTATAGCCGGACTACGTCGTTAGGCCTAACGTTAACGTAACCTAGCAACAAATTCTCAGCACCGTTTTGTAATTTATTACGCTCCACTACAGTACATATATTTATTTATTTTTTCACTTACTCTTGCAATTTTAGAAAGAGTCAAAATGTGTACTACATTTACTAATTTATTATTATGCAATAGTTTAAAGTAAAAATCTTTGGAGGTGTGCGCCAATGAGAAATTCTTCAGTGGCGGCAAATATCAATTTCATTCCTGGCGGTCGTGGTGCAAATAGGCGCGCCAATATTTGGAGAGCAGCAGCGACTTTTATAATTTTTTTTCCAATTCTGCATACGTAATTTAGAGTGCTGAATAATGAAAAATGACGGGAAATTCTCTAACTAAATACCCCGCGAGCTATTGGAAATTATCAAATTTTTTTCAACACTCGTGTTTTGGCTCATTAAACTCACTCGTGCTATTTATTGGCATATAATTTCCCTCGTGCTTCGCACTCGGGAAATTATTGTCTGCCTAATTAGCACTCGTGAGTTTATAGGGGCCAAAACACTCGAGTTGAAAAAATTATCGATAATTTCCTTAGCTCTTGGGATATTACGTATGATAATTCCCCTGCAAATCGAAAGTGAAACCCTAAAACGAAATCACTTCTGAGAATAGTTTTGCGGAAAGAAAAACAAAAATTCTCTAACCGAATTCCACTCGTGCTTCTATGAAATTTATAATTTGTGCGTGTTAGCACTCAACTCATTTCCAACAAATTTCCCTCGACTTTCGGTCTCGGGAAATTAAATCTGGAAATAAGTTCTGTGCTAAAACACAAATTATCGATTTCATAGAAGCACTCGTGGTATTATAGCCGATAATTTTGCATTACATTTTCCTCAATGTGATGAGGACAATGTAATGCAAAATTATCAGGTTAAGTATGTTTTAGGCAAAAAAGAAACCATTTTTAGCCGGCCGAACTGAGGGCCGGCAAAATGTTCTTTCTCAATCTGACGATTCAATTCCAATTCACTGACTTGCTGTTGATCCCGTCTTAGTTCCAGTCAATTCCCGATTGATTCCGGAAATATTTTGACCAATTCCCTTCAATTCCACCCAATTCAGTCTAAGTCCAGCGTATTTCAGGTAATTTTAGCGTAAATTCTGCTAAAATTTAAGGTATTGCCAACATTTTAAATGATTTTGGTGACTTTTGGGGCTGACATTGGGTAAATTGATTTGGATTTTGTGGAATTGGCCTGAATTTTACGTTGAACCAAACCAGGTCAAACGAGTCATTTTAAGTGAAATAAAAATTGAAACAAATCTAGGCAATGGGAATCCAATGGATGGCTTGGCAAGTCAATTCAACCAAAGCGCAACACGGGCTGAATTGATTAATGGTCGTGCAGTCAATTTCAACCAAGTCAGTTTATAATTTCGGCAAATACCCAATTCAAGTCAAGCGGAATTGAAGATTAATAAAGCCAATTCCATGAATTCGTAACCTGGGATTGTCCAGCGTAGAATCAATTCCACCATAAATGGCTGGGTGGCATGCAAAGATTAAAAAAAAAATACTTAGATAAATTTAAGGCACTCAAAAATAAAAATGTTGAGTGCCTCTAGTCTTCTGGAGCCAAAATTCAAAATTTGAGTCTGAAAAAAACTATGTCCGAATTTTCAAAATGTTGGTGTAAAAAAACTAAAAACACTTTTTATTTTAGTTCGATTTAGTCACGACGCAACAACAAAAAAATAGGAGAATTTATACGTGCAGTATATTAACTACGCCGAACATAAAAGTTAGTTCTAAGCTTTTTTCCCGAAAGTGTCGAAAATCAGGAGTCAGTTTTTTCAGGCTCATATTTATATTTGGAACCAGAATAGTGGTCCATATTTTCACTTAATTAAAAGTGAAAAATATCCAAGTTACGCATTTTTTTTAAGGTCAACCATTAGTTTTCTCTTTTTGTGGTTCTTTTTTTTTTTTTTTGCTAGCACGTCCATTTTTGACTAAGTTTGACCGCTTTTATTTTTTTACGCCTTTCGTTTCTCTTTAATGGAGTCTAGTCCGGTTAAGGTTCGAGCCCGTTTCATTTGCAAACGAATGATTCACGCAAATTGGCTGAAAGAAGGAAGCCCTTCTTGGACGCCAGTGACAAGATTGCCACTTACCGAGCAGAATGTTTCTCTCTAACAAGGCACGTGATTCAGGACATGGAACACAGAACTGACCAAGACGGGGTGGCAATTCAAGTGGGCAGCCACAACATAAGCCAATCTAAAAGACTAAATTATAAAAATGAATCGATGATTTCAAATTGCCAATATCATCATTTAGCTGGCTATCTCCGGAAATGGCTTCTGATTGATAAAACTGTTCTGCGGGCTAAATAAACGAAATAAACAGTACTGTTCGCTCCTTAAGGAATAATAATTATTAGAAGTAACCGGCATGTCTGCCCTTTTTTGCTTTTCTGCACGAAAAAAATGCTTGTCGCAGCAAGGAAAAAGGGCCTAGAGCCCTAAAAAGGGCAAAAAGAAAGCTAGGATAGGGTTCAGACAAAACCAGGAAAACTTGGAGAACCTGAAAACTCAGGGAAATTGAAAATAAAGCCAAAAGCTCAGGGAAATTTCAGGGAAAACAATAAATTTTTGGAAAACGGGGAAAAGACAATAGAAATATGAAAAAAAAATGCCTTTGTGTCTGATCTGTAAGTTCCATTGAATTAACAGATCAGAAACAAATTCCTAGGCTAGTACCAAATATTTAAATTTGTGCTTTAATATGTTCAAGTATTTTAGATATTACTTCAATAAACAAAATCTCAGGCTGGTTCCAATATATGTGACGAAAATGCATTTAGTCTTGTCTGGACTAGTCTCTAAACAGCTATTTTCTGGGGGTGCCGGATTATTTTCGTACAAATTTTAACGAAAACATTAGCTACTGCCTATTTCCTTAACTAAACACCTGGAAATTGCCATTGGATGCACTGGAAAACCTGGAAATGTCAGGGAAATTGAGAATTAAAAAGTTGTCTGAACCCTGTAGGAAACCCAAGAAAGGGGCCTTGAATGGTAAAAGAAAAAAGTGAGTGGCAAGCAAAAAAAAAAGGTCCCCAAAAAAATTAGCATCGGCGTGCTCACTGAAAGTTGACCCTGCCCTCTCTAATGTCTTTGCTCGCTACTGATTATGCAAGTCTGACCAATAAGCGTTTGCTGCTTAGGCCCTGCGGGAAATCTGTTTTCCTGTATGGTCGTACTGACCAGAAAGGGCATGGGCAACTTTCAGTGAGCACGCCGATGCTTAATTTTTTTTGGGGATCTTTTTTTTTTCCTTGGTTTATGGGGCAGACGACCCTAACGGGATGAGCGTACTTTGATAAATGATATCATTTCCAGAAAATGATATCAAGACGTGTAATACCTTGGAATTTCGTATACTGAAGACAGATCTTGCCTTGGTGTATAACATCCTCCATGGCAACTTATTGGTTGACCTATCCTTGTTTGAAATTCGTAGGAGAAGTGGCCACAAATTCGAACTCATGCTCCAAAAAGCAAGAATAAACTGTAGGCAAAATTTCTTCGCAATGAGAGTTAATCTTTGCTTGGAACTCACTGACCAAGAAGACAGACAGTTTCAGCGCACTCCTTAAACAGTATTAAGAGATTGTTAAACTTTTTCAGCTTAACAGCGTTCTTGAAAAGCCAGAAGCACAGCAAGCTAAGTTACAAATTGGATCAGTTCACACTCTTATGTGAACTCTCTTTTTTTTTCTTTTAGCTTATTTTTAAACTGCCCTACCATGCATATATTCCAGGTTGAGCTCAAGATATTTTTTAAATTATTATTATTATATTACATTTTTTTTAAAATTGTTTAACAGCTTTAGTTTTACTTTTCTTTAGTTTTTAACTATCACCAAACCTGTTCATGCACTTGATTGTTTTATCTTACGACTCTTCAGGCTGGATATAAGCCACCTTCCTGACCGGCGTATCTTGAGTCCTGCACTTATTTCGTGATCGGCTACGTCTTCCTGGAGGGGGCGGCTTTAACCGACGGCCGCCATTGTTTTCTTGTAACTACTTTGGATATCAACAAGGCACTCTGCGACTAAACACGTACAATCGATTACTTGTGTTCGTTCTGGGGCGAACTCAAGATGGGCCACGGACACTATAGCCCTATTTTTGATAAAGTGAAAGATAATGCAGACCGGAACAGTTTTAGTTTGTTTCTGTGTCAACTTTAAAATCGCAAATATTTCAGTCTAGTTCGGAAATATTTGCATATTTATTTTATTTTATTTTTTTTTCTGGTCTAATGTCTGAAGCATTTCAATTGCAGAATCGTATCAGTCCAGAAAATATTTTTATTTGGTCGATTTGAGAGTCCATGAAAGTTTGATGTGTTTATCGCGACATTCGCCAATGATTTGGCCCATCACTCGTTTAGTTGTCAGTTTGAGGCCCCCCCCCCCTCCCCCCCCCCCTACCCAAAAGAAAACGCACACTCGGTGATTTATAACCCTCAATGCTGCTGTCTGTCGATCCTGATTAGTCTGTTCGGTTCACTGATTTCCCACCCGTTTTTTTTTTTTGTGAGAGTTTTTTTACGAAAACGTGTTTTTTTTTTACGATGTCTGTTGATATCTAACGTCATTTTTTGAAAACAGGGATGGATCATCCCCAACCGATGTAAGAAGCTTAATTGCGTTTCCGAAGAACACGGAAAACGTAAACAAACGTGGGCCTGTGTGCGTGTAGGCTATACGGGAAGGTGCCTTAGATAATCTGGCGATGCATTTTGTACTTAGCCAGCTGGATGGGCTACTAAATTCTGGAGATGAAAATAGGTGGTATGGATGAACGGCATGGGTAAAAATAAAACTAGGACGATGAATGGTCTGTGTTTGCAATGCGTCGTTGTGTGTGTAGGATGGTATTGTGTAGCTATGTTACAGATTTTGCTAACCCACCCCATGAATCCTGGATAGCTTGGGTGACGTCCGTGGGGGGGCATACAAAGGCTTGAATTCATTGAAAGACCTTAAATTTGTGACACTAGAAAAAAAAACATAAATCCCAGATTTTTTGTTATTGAAACCTTGAATGGCCAAAAGCTATACACCCTGCTCCTGACAGCAAGACTGCAATTGAACGTTTGGTAGAAGGGTGTAACTATTTTGTATATATGTTTTATTGTGACCAAGGGGGAAAACTATCCCTTGAAAATTAAATGCATTTGTGATTTTTATGACTGTGTGGAGTAATCTTGCTGTCAGGAGCAGGGCATATAGCTTTTAACCTCAACAACCACATTCAGCATCAAGCTTGAATGGCCAATTTTGTTGGTGGTATTAGTCAGTAGTCACCCTCATTAGAATTGTATGCCTAAATTAATTACAGGGTTGCGTTCAACCAGGAAAATATGGAGAACCTAGAAAAATTCAGGAAATTTATCCGGTCGGGAAAAGTCGGGGAAATCAAGGAATTTATCTAACACATACTAAAAGTCAGGGAATTTCTACATTTTTCAGAAAGTCTTCCTGTGTACAGAATAACTACTTCAGTTTAGTTTAAAACATCATGTTGTTTTTGTTGTATTTCTAATAAAACGAAAATTCCTCAGGTCAGATTCTCATTTTTGCATGAGGCTATACTGTTGTATGGCTTTTAGTGGTCAGTTAGGCCATTTTCATCCCTTGAATGCAAGCAAACAGCGGGGGAGATATTGGATTAAAAAGTCTAGGGCTATGATTCTCGCTTGGGGTGCGAGAG
>JAHWFP010234528.1:0-18955 GCA_023313725.1 Lithobius niger | reverse complement strand
CCCCCCCCCCCCCCCCCCCCCCCCCCCCCCCCCCCCCCATATTTTAAAACTTTTTTCCCTTGGAAGTTAAATTGTGCGACAAGTTTGAGCCAGAAATAGAGGTTTCTAGTTGCCTTGAAAATATCCATTACATTTTTTAAAGCATTCTCCTTCTCAAAATGCTTTCAATCTAGAGAAATTAAATCGAAGATGTCCTTCCGGTTCGCTACCTACTGCGCAGCCTCCTTCATACAAAAGCCGAAGCGGAACGGAATGCTCACCTTTTCTTCTGTAGCACGCCGTGCTGTTCACTTCAGCTCCCGCTGCGTTCCTCGTCCCACGTTCCGCATTCCTTGGTAACGCCATTCCCATGCCACGTGCCAAAGGGACGCCAAAGGATGGTTCTTCGTCCCGTACTCCTCGTTCCGCGTCCCCTCAGGCTTTGCCAGTTGTGGACAATGTTGAAATTCTTGAATTGACGACAGAACAGGATTCGTTGGAACAAGGGCTTCCACCTCCAAATCCCTTCCTTTACAAAGCCATCTCTGCCAGTCCCCTGCGACACTGCAGCTACGTCCCCCATTCCCTGTAGCCAGCCTTCGCCGGTATGGGACCTGCATTCCCTTTCCGAAGAGCTCTCTCGGACGAAGGAACGGTATGCTTGCCTCAAACTTCCTTCAACTCAAAGCCCGGAAGGTTGCTGCCAAGCTGGCCTCCTCCGTGGGACTGCAACTCACTCCCCTGGATTTATCTTCACATTCCTTTCTGCCCTCGGTAACGGGACATTCCGCCACTCAGCGGACTAACGATCCTCTCACCTCTTCCCAAGTGCATACTCTTATGGACTCCTCCCTTCAAGCTTTCAAGCGGAAAGCCCCCGTCTCAGCCTATACTTCGTCTTGGCTTGCCTCCATCCCCAAGCGTAGCCGACCGTCCGTTGAGGACGCTGGTCTTTCTGCCGTTCCATATAATCCGCCTCCACGTTCTGTTCCACCTGCTCCTTTGCCAGCTCCGCCCATTCCCCCTACGGACAATGACATCGGCTCTTACTACTCACCTGACCCATCCCTTTCGGATCAGCCTGGCCCTCCGTTCCAGGGGGGGATCCTGATCCCTCGGAGATCGCGCTCCTGAACTTTTAAAAACTGTTAAAGGGATCATTCCGGACTGCTTCCTATGCAAGCCTTCCTCTGCCTCCGATCCTGTCTCCAAGAACCGTGGTTTTGCTACTGGTTTTGGCTTTGGCCTGTGTGACCAACTCCCGCAACAGCCTCCATTGTTCGGGCAGTCGACGACACTTCTCACCACGTTACTTAGGACTGGTGATGTCCTTCTAGGTAACGGGACGCCTCTTGAATTGGAGAAAGAGCCACCTCAACCTCGTCCAGGCCGTGAAAATTACTTCTTCCTTCCCATCGGGGAAGGGACGGCCAATCCCAGGAAGTTTGACACTTAATCCTCAATCAGAATTCCTTACTGCTGATAACCAAATTGGATAGCGTTCCTCATCAACTAAGTTTTTAGAAAGAGTTGCTTTGCTGCCTATCATGCTACGAATTGGTTCACGCGCGCTCAACAACTCCACGCTCCTCCTACGGGAAGTAGCCCTGAACACTGCCCCAATCTCCATGGTTCAACTCGTCATCTCCTCCGGAATCAGCCCATCCACGAATCAGAATCACTATTTCGTGGACTAATTCTTAAAGTGGCCCCTCACCTTGACATCTCCCGTAAGCCTCGTTACAATGAGAGCCGTCAGAATCGACGGCCACGTTCCGTCCCGTCTTCCAAACCCGACCAACCTAAAGAGGATTGGAAGGTCACGAAGACATCAGAACCTGCTCCGCCTCCAGTGCCACGTTCCGCATCACCCTTTCCATCCCGTTCCCAGAGACGGGGACGCGGCCGTTCCCTGGGACTTTCCTCCACTCCTGACAGACGACAACGTTCCTCCTCTCTTACCCACAACAGGGTACGTAACAATTACTGACATTCCACCTCCCCCACAAGAAGTAGGGGGAAGACTTCGGTTCCATGTCAAAGCTTGGCAAAAGGTAACCTCAGATCCAGTGATTCTTTCCATTATTTTAAACGGCTTCAAGCCAAATTTTTACAGAAGCACCCTGTGCAAGATCTTCCTTGGGAACTGGAAGTACCAGTTCCCATCCCACTCCGGATGGAAATAACGTCCCTCCTTCAGAAAAAAGCCATTCGTGTTGTGTTACCCCCGTTCACTCCAGGTTTTTACAGCAATCTTTCTGTACAACAAGAAATCAGGCGGAACGTTCCTCATTTTCAATTTAAAGCCTCTAAATCAATTTATCCTCAAACCACATTTTCAAATGGAGACTGTCTCTTCCATCCGAGACTCCCTACAACCCAATGTCTCTTCCATCCGAGACTCCCTACAACCCAATGATTGGACGGTGTCACTAGATCTTGCGGACGCATACCTTCACATTCCGCTTCATGCCTCTGTCCGCCACCTATTCCGTTTTCTACTAGACGGAACGGTGTTCGAATTCCTCTGCCTTCCCTTCGGGCTGAACGCCGCTCCACGCATTTTCACCATGGTCCTACGCCCCGTTCTCGCCTATGTCCACCAGCAAGGGATCCGCATCCATGCCTTCCTAGACGACTGTCTCCTGCCCCATCCCAACCAGTTAACACTCTCCAACAATCTACACAACGTCGTGTCTCTTTTTCATCATCTAGGTCTAGGAATAAACCTTCCGAAGTCTCGTCTCCAGCCCGCTCAATCCTTCGTGTTCCTAGGGGTATTTTTCGACCTTGAACACTCCACTGTGTTGCCGTCCCTGGAACGCATCGAAAATCACCTACGTTCTGCCAGGACTTTCCTGCACATGCCTCTCCACACTTTCCGAGACCTTGCCTCCACCATCGGGATCATGGACTCCTTCGCCAACCTCGACCCTTACAGCAGGCGGATGTCACGACCATTACATCATTACCGTTTAGCTCACTGGGGCAATCCCTAACTGTCTCTACCGTCCCAACCTCTCGGTCCCTCCTTCCCCACCGACATCTTCCGGTGGTGGACGGACGTCCTCAATCTGACAGCCACAGTCCCCCTTCACGAACCTCTCCCTCAGGTTCATCTTTTCACAGATGCATCCCAATTGGGTTGGGGAGCTCACATCGACAACCTGACCATCTCTGGCGAATGGCCGACAGGAACGACATCCCACATCAATTATGTAGAACTATTAGCGGTCCTCCTCGACCTTCAACATTTTTGGGACCACGTGACAGGACGAACAAACAGTATAAGTTCACATAGACAACACCACTGCTGTAGCTTACCCTCTGGAAGGGAGGCGGGACGCACTCCCTATTCCTTTATCACGTCACCTCTCAGATTTGTCAACTATGCATCCAACTTCGTGTCTGCCTCCTGCCACTCCATATTCCGGGATCATTGAACGTGATCGCCGATTCTCTCTTGCCGGGAGTCACCTACCAGCGAATGGACGCTGCATCGCACCATTTGCTCCGTCCTATTCCACCTCTGGGATCACCCGATGGTCGACCTCTTCGCCACGAGGTACAATCCCAGACTTCCCCTGTTTGTCAGCCCCTTCCCAGATCCTCCTGCTTGGGCAGTGGACGCATTAACCCTGAATTGGGATCACCTCTACGCATATGCCTTCTCCCCCGCCTCGTCACAAGAAATCACAAGGTAAAGGGTAAACGAAGCAAGCAATCTGCGTTAAACACTAGCCTTGTGAGGATACACAAGGCCGGTAGCGCAGTGGTTAGAGAGGCCGACTAGTAAATGGGAAGTCCCAGTCGGGGCAGTTGTCTTTTCTTTCTTTCTTAGACTATTGTTTTGTGTATCCTCCAAGGCCAGTCTTTAATGCAAACTGCTTGTTTCGTTTAGCAATTCAGTTAGTATTAATGCTATTAAAAAATGAAATGTTGGTCTCAAGCCCCGCCTACATCGATTTTTGAAGAGAAATAAAAAACGATGCGGCAAAAATAGCAGTTACAGATCAAAAATGGTCCTTAGTAAGGCTATGAAATACAAAATTACCATTTTTATCATTAAATAATTTTATGGTCATGTGGTAAGCAGAATGCGGCATTACTTTGTTATCAAACAAAAATATAACTCCCTAAAATGAAAAGCAAAATAGAATTGAAAATAAAAAAAAAAATCTGCTCGCTGTCGGTTTTTTACGAAAAAGACCCACAAACCAATTTTCTTTTTTTTTTAAGTGGCCTAATAATTAAACCATCTTGAATACAAAAAGAACCATTGCATACTGCATGTCAATACAATATTACGAAGAATTGGAAGTTTTACTTTTTTTGGTTCCTTTCTTGTCTCTAGGTTCTGTTGTCAATCAGCAGTCTGAACCTAAAGAATATTTAAAACTGGATTAAACTAAATTAAATCTATTGGTTGGTTTTAAAACTGAAGAGAAGACTGAAATACGCAAATCCATTTATTATACGTCACCAGGAACTAATGACTGTAATTAAAATCATGTTTGTGCAAATTTTCGTATTGCAGGTTGGTGTTAATGTGCCAATTCCTGTTCCTCTCCCAATGTTTTCTTTCACTGGCTCTCGTGGTTCTTTCTTGGGAGACAGCAATTTTTACGGAAAAGCAGTAAGTATATACATTTCGATTTTTTTTTACTGTATATATTTTGGGCAGATTGGGGAACAAGAAGGCGCTTCATTACTGTAAGTTGCGTATCTAACGCCTATGGGCTGTCGCAGTAAGTTTCTAGCAAAAATTGGGAAGGGTATGAATTCAATACGACCCATTATTCTAACCTTACTTTTATCCAGAGAGGTCTTTGGTCCATCAGGAAAGTTGGCGATTATGCGATCATTCATGTACATGATCTGGATTTAACTTAGCAATATGCCAATACACTGTACCTTTATTCTCATTGATGCACAAATTTAGTTTATTAGATCGTCATTCCTCTCAACTAAAATATAACGTGGAATTACAGATAATTTCAAAGCACAGGCCTCTGTAAGTACATAAGCGAAGGCAACTGTGCACTGACACTGCAGCGAAAGTATTCATTTTCGATCTTGGAGGGAGCAGTTCATCAGGACGATTAAAAAATTTTGAGTTTGTGAAAGGTGGCTCATGAAGCCTTTAGTGAAGGTAAAATACTTTTTTGAGTTGGTGAAAGATGACCTGTGAAGGTAAAATATTTCGTGTTGGTGAAAGGTAGGATGAAATTCATTGCCAATGTTTTTGTTCCTTTCTGATGCAGAGCAACTCTAGTAAACCGTATTGCAAAACCAAGTAGTTATGTTTTATCTTAATTCATCCTTACCTTTCACCAACTCATTATGTTTTAATTTCCTGAAGAAGAAATGAACTGCTTGAGGTATGAAAAGCTTTGTAGAATATTTTAAATCAGTTTTTCAATTAAGGTTTTCATGCAGCACAATACCTATATACAGGTAAACAGATAGTTGTAAATGAAAAGCATTTAAGAGAGTTATAGACGTCGGGGAAAAAGAAGAGAAGATAAATCTGTGGGACTTACTCACTTGGTGGACTAAATTGAATTTATGAGTTCTTGGCAACCAGCATTCACAAATAGGAATTTGACCTTAACCTAAACTCGATTCAGCCATTGGAGCCTTCCTTGGTCTCTACTTCAGTAGATTTGGAAAGGTCAGTAACATGGTTACCTGGATGGCAGGGTCTTACACATGATCAGTGGGATGGCAACACATTTACAAGTCTCCCGTCTTCTGTGCTTCAGAAATGAGGGGGGGGGGGGGGGAGAGGACGTAGGAGGCAGTTTTTTCCTCATCGTTGCAAAATCGGCCCAAACAATGCACACACGTGGTGTGTAATTTTTGGTGAGAAATTATTATTTTCCTCTTCTCATCCCGTCCTGACCCATAGCCCCACCCCCTCCCCTCAATTCAGGACGTCTTGCTCTATTAAAAGTAATATAAATAATAGATCTAGATATGTGAAGGATAGCCGGTTTACCGGCGAAAATTGCTAGTCCAATATCGAGGGGGTGGAGGGAAATCTCCATTCACCCCCGAGATATCAACTGACTAAGTATTAGATTATCAGAAAAGTGTGTTATCAGATTAACTGTATATAACAACTACACTTTTAGCATGGGGATGTGTTAGTGGACGTCACCACTGCACATTATTTTAACATTAAAAAGGTGAATGCATTTTGTAGTCTGTCATGTTGGAAAATGGTCTGTAAGAAGTCTCCGTTCATAATTTTTCATACGTTTTTCAGTCTGTGAAAATTATTTTGTTTAATGGCATTTTCTGTTAACAGGGCATAAATTTTTTTACCCAAGTGAAGACAGTAACTCAGCTGTGGAGGGATTCTGATGTCAGTCATACCAAAGCTGCTACATCGATGCCAGTGATGCGATAAAGTTGATATACGATTCCCACGTGACGATGCCAAAATTGGATAACAAACTAAAGCTGCATTTATAGGAAGTTGTTGTTGGAAAAAAGAAGCTGTTTTGTTTATAGATGTCAGATTTTGAAGTTGGTAGCACTAATGTATGAATCAAGTTTTTTATTTTGTATATATTGAGAGTTGGTATTCATCAGTGAAGTTCAGATCGAATGTTTTAGTGGAAACTAAGAAGTGTGAACATGATAATTCTGTACGAGAGGAAGAAAAGTGTAGTGGAGAAAAGAGTAAAATAATGTTGATAATTGTTATTTGATTAACTAAAGTCATTCAAGTTAAAGTACGTTTATTGTCACTATTAGCTCAGACATCGTCAGCTACACAATATTGTACAGTGGTAAGTAACTTGGCCCAGCTTAAAGTTTGTTTTGCTATTGTAGTGTGTTTGCTGCCTCTCATGTTCTTCACAGAGCCAGACTAGAGTCAAGCTCAACAGGGTCTTCTTTCCCTGCTGATTCTACCAAGCCCGTTCCGAATTCGACAGGTAATCCTGCCAGGTGAATCTGTGACGGGCTAACAAATATCCACACTAATCAGCTGTAGGCAAATAACTCGTTTGTATGGCAAAGTTTCCCTACGAGGAACTTGTCCCCATAGTTCATTGATAGTTGCCAGAGAATCCTGCAACTGGCGACTAAATTTCCACACCATTCCATTGGCACCAAAACAACTAGGTATGGAGACTGACAATTTCTATTTGGCACCAACTAGTACTGTTCAGATGGCGGCTGAACCTTGGTGACTGACGATCTGAATCTGGCGCCAACACGCTACTTGTGACGACCACCACGTATGAACACAATAGAACACAAATTGGAGAACAAAAACGTTTAAAGAAAACCAGAATTATGCAAACAACATCCTACATGTAACAAAATCCTGCAAACTAACTTGACGATGACCAAAATGCCCTAAAAAACCATAAACATGTAAGTATGCTGGTCGTGTTAGATCGCATCCTGCGAAACATTACGTCCCTCATTTTGTTTTGAAAGCAGTACGCACCTGAACCAAAATCTGGCAGCAATAAAAATGAATGTGAAATGTCAATCATCATAAGACTATTATATACCTTTTGCGGGTAGTGTGATAATATACAGATGAACGAGTGAGGTTTAAAGCGGTCGAAAGGTTCGATTAATACCTTTTTAATGCTTTAAACCTCATTCATGTATCTTTATTAACACTGGCGAGGGTCGACCTATGATCGCTGTGTTAAACTCTCAACTTTGAGAGCTTAAAACTCCGTCAAAAATAAACATCTTTAAACCAAATTTGGAATCTAGCCTTGACTAGTCATAGCCTGTCTGCAGTCCAAAAAACTGTGAAATTCGGTCGAGCCAAACCCGAGATACAGAGAGGGGCCAAATAGACAACTTCTTGTTCTGCTTCTTCTCGATGATGATGATGATGATGTTGTTCTGGGGATACTTCCGTCTGTCCTCTCTACAGGGCAAACCATTTGTCCTATAAAGCTGGTTCTTAGCTCATTTTACAGGTATTGCTCTGTAGATGTGCCCTTTCCATAAGGCATTTTCTAATTGGTCAAGTTGTTGAGGGGTTATGGAAAACGACCAGATTGATTGTTTTACATTGTTTTAAACATTGTTATTATGCAACAATGCCAATTAGCAAACCCCAGCTGCAAGACAGAGATTAAAAAAAATTGTTTCGCCAGTGTTAGTAAGGGTCAGCCTAAGGTCTCTGTGTTAAACTATCAACTGCACTGTTTTACAGTTTAGCAGCAATTCTAAAAGTAACACGAATTAATAAACAAAAACGGAACGTTAAATGTTTAGAGTAAGGATCTAAAAGTCAAAACCTAGAAGGAACACGGACAAGCTTTGACAGTCAGGGTCTAGGTGTACAATTTTGTCAGTAGAGGCTGGTAAGCATTAGACCCTTACTACCCGGTGGTCAGCAATAAATATATTTTGGCAAAAAACTGTAAATCCTCCTACAAAGACCCATGTGACGATCCAGTTGTAGTACGGTATACGTTTCCTGCTTTGTGTTATGTTGAAAAATATTTTTCGATTTAGTAACAAGACAGCATATTCGCAGCAGGGAGCATTAAGTTGGTTATCCTCTGCCATAAATCTACGAAATATAATAAAAAAATCTAAAGCAGCAAAAGACAAAATGCCGAATCGTCACAAGAAAATTGTGCTCTCAAATTTCCATAACAATATTCTAAGAACAAAGAAAACCTGCTACAACCGTTCAGACACACGGTCTATCCAATAGACTAGAACTAAGCTAACCACCGGGTAGTAAGGGTCTAATGCTTACCAGCCTCTACTGACAAAATTGTACACCTAGACCCTGACTGTCAAAGCTTGTCCGTGTACCTTCTAGGTTTTGACTTTTAGACCCTTACTCTAAGCATTTAACGTTCCGTTTTTGTTTATTAATTAGATCACACTTTACAGACTAAAACGTAATGCAGTACATGTGTACTACAGCCGCGTAGGTGTGCCACTCACGTACTACTACGTACGGCCCTGTATAAATTTTACCAAATATAGATACTGTACTTGAATGCAATTTGAATAGGTTTAAAAGTACCACCACCTAGCTGTCGATGCGCCATTAAGCTTCAATTCACCTCCCGTTTCGAAGGCCGAAATCCCACATGTGTAACTGTTATATTGGACGAAGACTATATTTTAGGGATAAATGTTAATTTAATATTTTTTATCAAATACTGGTGTTCAACATGGCTCTTATTTAATTAATCATTAATTAAACAAATACTTTTCTTCCTTTACAATATTAACACCATAACTAAAGACTGTGCAAAATTTGTTAGAAAGCTACTCCTGAAATACGTTGTGGTGCTTCCAATTCCAACACATCTGTTATTGAGGAAACATACAAAAACTTCATCGAAGACTGGGAGCATTGTAACACAGCTGGCATTGATGTGCATGTAGAGCTGAAAATAGTATAAGCAACCATCGATAATGTAGTGGCCAAGGAATCTAATGGCATAAAAACTGCAGACGGGAGCTCCGTCAAGACAGACTACAACATAAACTAAAGCTATCTTAAGTGGTGGCTACTGTGGTTGCCTATTCGAGTTCAGATAGTGTTGCTTCCGTTACATCAAAGACTCCAAGGAGAAGCCCTATACTAAAGGCTAGGATTATTAGTTTTGGGGAAGATGCATCATTCGCTGCGATGAATGTATCACTGGTGTGGAAGCGATTTAGCGTGCTAGCAGCGCCCTCCTAAAAACGTTGGCGTTTGTCTGTAGAAAAAAATGGCAGCAACGAAGCGATACTCGTCTGGGATTTTCTAACAGCCACCTACTAGTTCCAATGTTATTGGCTACGATCAGTTTGCCACGGATTACTAGAACCTAACGAAACAAACGAATGGCATCGCACACGGAATTTAAACCCTAAACGAATATTTTGTCTTGAAAGAGGTTTGACTAGCTCGTATAGAACTGCCGAGCGTAAGCCAAGAGGGGTAGCTGCGCTGGGTTCCCTGCAAAACCGAGGCCAAACGGCCGCACCTCGGAGGCCCTCTAGTGAAGAGTTAAGTTTCAACACCAACCATCAAGCTTCCGATCGCTGACGCATTCTCCGTTGTTTTGAATCTCGCGCGAGTTGTACAACCGATGAAACGTGCAGTCTGTTAGAAAGTCGCATCCTCCCTAAACACCTAATAATCCTAGCTAAAGGTATCTGACAACTGTCAATTCTGCATGAAAACAGGAGGAATTAAAAATGTTCTGCAATCCTTCCAGAAACTAGAGCTTAATAAAGAACTTGAGAAAAAAGTGCTCCTCCGTAATGATTGCAGTGTTTTGACTCGGCTTTCTACTGGACATCTGGTAGCAAATGAACTGAATTACCATAGAAACTCTTTCATCCATCTCATTGGACAAAGCCTTACAGTCAATTTCGGGATCATAGCTTTTCACATTAGTCACTCAAAGCAGCGGTAGAAATAGATGAAAGAGTTTCTCTGGTATTTCAGTTCATTTGCTACCAGCTCTCCAGTAGAAAGCAGAGTTAAAAACACTAGAATCATTACGGAGGAGCACTTTTTTCCTTAAGTTCTTTATTAAGTTAAGCTCCAGTTTCTGGAAGGATTGCAGAACATTTTTAATTCCTCCTGTTTTCATGCAGAACAGACAGTTGTCAGATACCTTTAGCATAGGGCTTCTCCTTGGAGTCTTTGATGTAATGGAAGCAACACTATCTGAACTCGAATAGGCAACCACAGTAGCCACCACTTGAGATAGCTTTAGTTTATGTTGTAGTCTGTCTTGACGGAGCTCCCGCCTGCAGTTTTTATGCCACTTAGATTCATTGTCCACTACATTATCTACGGTTGCTTATACTATTGTCAGCTCTACATGCACAACAATGCCAGCTGTGTGAAAATTCTCCCAGTTTTTGATAAAGTTTTTATATGTTTCCTCAATAATAGATGTGTTAGAATTGGAAGTAACAACAAATTTCTTGAGGAGTAGCTTTGTAACAAATTTTGCACGGTCCTTAGTCCATGGCATTAATATTGTAAAGGAAGAAAAGTATTCGTTTAATTAAGTACTTAATTAACGGTTAATTAAATAAGAGCCATGTTTACACTAGTATTTGAGAAAAAATATTAAATTAACATTTATCCCTAAAATATAGTCTTTCTCTCGAGTCTGTGACCAATTGTCCAATATAACATAGTTATACATGTGGGATTTGAAGCTTAATGGCACATCGACAGCTAGGGGGGGAGGGGTTCAAAACGGGTGGTTAATGCTTTTCAACGTATTTAAATTACATTCAAGTATCTATATTTGGTAAAATTTGTACAGGGCCGTACATAATAGTACGCCAGTGGCACACTTTCACGGCTGTAGTAAACATGTACTGCATTACGTTTTAGTCTGTAAAGTGTGATCTAATAACGATACAAGAATGAGGTTTAAAGCATTAAAAAGGTATTAATCACACCTTTCGAACACTTTTAAACCTCATTCGCTTATCTGTATTAGGTCAAACGTCACACTGCCCGCAAAAGGTATATAATATTCCGATTTTTCTACTTACCCGTTGCTTCTATGAAAAAGTTGATGGAATAAGTTTTGTGCAGAATGTTGTGCTGAACAATTTTGCTATTCTTTGTTTTTTGATTGGAGTTACTGTTCTTGAGATAAATAAAAAAAAAATTGTTTTCCGGCCGCCATTTTCCAAGATGGCGGCCTGCCTAGTTGCCCCCCCCCCCCCCCTTCTAGTATTGAATAACACTACCTAACTAACAAATTTCAGCAGGTGGCGAAACTTTTAAATTCCATGTAACTCCCAACTTTTTTTAGCATTGCGTTCACACCTATTATCCACAAAGATTTGCTGTCCTGGCTGAACCAATGGTTAACAGCAGATTCCGATCTGATCCACTACCAACCCTAACGCCAACGGCAGTATTGTGTGGAAGTCGATCTCTTGCATAGTGGACCAAAGGTGTTCGCCAGAAATAATCAATGGCCATCCGACGGACTTCACTTATTCGTTTCAAAACGAAAACACGTGGTGGGAGAACCACAATGCAGCAGATAATTGGAAAGATTGGAGCATATTTGAACGATATAAGCTAAAATAATGGTAAGCGTTTTGGTTGAGAGTAAAAATCTGATTAATTTGATTTTACTGTATGGTTTGCTACTTCGAAGCTCTGAAATCATCATTTTGAAAAATTCGGAAACTCTACTTCAATATCATGTAGGCCAAGTAGAAAATAATGACAAGTAGAGACAACTGACGAAGACAGACGGCATTATTTCACACCAAATAGGAAGGAAGAGTGTCTGTCGAAAATTACAAATAACGCAAATCGTTGGATTAACTTTCGAAGTCGAGTTTCCGAAGATTTAACTGATTTAATTCAGATGTATTTGATTTAATTAGACATTTATGATTTAAATATTTTTAAAACTATTTTAAACAGTAAGGCTGCACCGATACTGGATCGGTAACTTTCGCTGAAATGTCAATAACTCTGGAATCGTCAGAGACAACAACATACGGTTTGTAGCATTTTGCTAAGGGAATCAGCAAGTACCTTTCTAGCTGTTTTGTAACTGTTCATTTCTGTTTCAAAATTTTTTATAATAAATAATTAGGGGTCTTTTGAAGAAAATTACACCATTGATATAAAATTAGGGAATAAATTTTGGATATCTATTTCGGATCGGTAAAGTTGGTATCGGTGCAGACTTATTAATTACTAATAGGTCATATTTTCCCACCCCACTCAGGTTATTAATTTCTGTATAATAACGGAGCCTACCCTAAAGACCCGGGGGCTAAGTACGGTTAATTTTACATGGCGTGGGAAACCACCATCTGTTCAAATACAGGACAACTATTGTTACGTTAAATATCTGCTAATTCATATGGAGTAAACCAAGACAAAATTCAGAAGAAACTGAATGGAACTTTTATTTAACATTCGAAGCAAGATAAGTAAGTTACAACTAAATATTTAAAGGTTTTCAGTAAGAAATTGATGTGTACAATCTTGCACTGGAACCATTTTTAAAATTAAATAGGAAGGGTTAGCTGGGATATCCAGTCTAATAAAACGACAATACCTACATGATTAAACAGAAAAGTTTAAGTGAAGACAGAAGAATTAACTTCCCATTTAGATTTTGGGGCAGGGAAATTAAAAAATTGCCGAAGCTAATAGCCCAGTTTATAGATCACGTAAACTTGAAAGGATTTCCCACGTTTAACTTAACAGCTCCACGATGTCGAAATTAAACCTTACAACTAACCCCTCGCTGTACGTTACGTTAAATTAAATACTAGTTTTAAAGAGTCCCCCTCTCCTAGAAGTTCTAGCTACTTGCTATACACCACACTACTACTACATAGCTACTAATAACGGTCCAAAGCTTTGGTCTAGCACACTGTGCGACTTCTTCATTAGTCTTCGTACGTTACACTTGTTCAGAAGATCACGCTTAACAAAAATGACATGGCTTGCGCCGAGCCGGGTGCCACGTCTCTCAGTTGCTGTTTAAGATAAGAGATGATTTTTTTCACCCACCCACTCTTATACCTGTCCCAGCATGGACCTGTAGGAGAGCTATGAAGGGGGTGCTTTCTTCACTTCCGCGGACAAGACATTTTTCCTAGATCGAAATTTCAAACCATCTGATCTGATCCGATTGGATGAGAGCATGGAACAACGTGATTCCATTGGCATACCTAGAAACAGTTTAGGACAATAGCCTAATGTTGGCCCATGCGATTTTAGAAGTCAAATGCGCCGACGTTAACTTTCGATGATTATAAAATAAATGTTACAGTAGTGTTCTAGGAGTTACTAGCTACAATAGCAAAGCTCGATATTTTAAGTTAAATATTAATGAAAATACGGTGAGTTAAAATCCCGCTACAATGCCAATACAAATTGGCGGCCACTGTTAATGGACACGTGGTTGGGTTAAGTTTTTGAATGGTTTCAGCGAATTAGGATAATGTGCTTGCATAAAAAGGTAACCAAGATTTACTCAAAACTGAAGAAAGTCGTGTTGAACACCCGTGGCCGATACTCGTGTAAAATTAATATAAATAGTACTAGGACATTGTGAAGTTACAGTTCCTTTATGTTGTAAAGTTTACACTTCATGTTCATTAAAGTAAGAAAAATCCATTTCTGGATTAATAGACATCTGATCATTACCGTATGTGAGACAGCACTGCCCACACAGGAGTGAATTAAACCGTAACACATGCTAGGGAACCCAGCTAAAGATCCCTGGTAATTAGTACGGTTTTACTCAATATTAAATTACGAAACCACGAAAGGTATAACTACCAGTCGGGAAAGCGTTTAAACACCCAACCAAAAACTTTGAAAAAGAGTCCACGAAGATTCAGAGTTTTCCTGACCACCCACGAAGGGGAGGGGGGGGGGGAAATTAATTTCTTCTTTCTCACTCAAGGCTGTGTAAATAACTATTACAAAGCCGTACAGTACGTTCAAAATTTCTGAAGAACGAACAGCTGTTTACTGATTGAGCTTTTAAGTAAGGCTAAAGAGTTTCACAAGGAATAAAAGTTTGGTAACCATTTCCACGTACTTCTGGGATCAAGCTACATGTGTCCAATTCTTAGCAAGGCTGTAATGCAAAATGGAATTTCCACTGGCTACTAAGTAACCAAAAAAGTTGGTTTCCGTTGGACTCGGGTAAATTGCCAACTTTTAATAGTGATTTTAAAGTCGTATTGATTTTAATCATCCAACCGTGGTAGCCAATATTTTTTAGCAGTTACGTGCATTTATGCTCAGTAACAAGGGTGTAACCTCTGTAAAAGGTCCTTCCTGGGTGGTAGCAAGACCGGGCCCCTCACAGAATTCTATGAGACCACATACCACTGTGCAGCTGTCCAGAGTGGTGCTATCAGAATGAAGGATCCTTGGGATTCTCGAATCTTGTTGATGACTTTAACGGAAGAAGTGAGAAAGGTGGAAACAGGTATGCGGACATTCCTGTCCGACAGGCTGAGGCTCTCAGTTGCTCATGCTTGTTAATCTGGAAATGGCGAAACAAAATTCTGAAGCTGTATGTTTGCCCTTGATGCGAATAAGTCCACTACTGGCGTTACCCACAGCTGGAAGATCATTTGGCGTAAAGCTGGGCACAACCGCCATTCTAGGGTTGGGATTAGTTCTTCCTGGATAGCTTGTTGGCCAACACGTTCAGTTTTCTCGGAAAGTGTCTAGGGTGAAGTTTCACGTGGAGAGCTTGACAAAAAGTAAACAGTTCCTAAATCTCGTCTTGGAGGGATCACAACCTGGTTCCACTCCCACTCTTGATGTATGCCACTACAGATATGTTGTCTGACAAGACGAACAGACTTGTGATCCATCAAAAAAAGATGGATCACAACTGGATGGCACTTATGATTATGGCACTTACAAAGTTCTAAAATGTTTATGAGCAGGGTCCGCTTGCCCCGTCCAAATTCCTGATGTTATCCTTCATTCCATGTGGGCTCCCCATTGAGGATGTAACGGGACTCCTTGTGATAGAGTGGACAGGTGAGCCCACCACTGTAGCGATTCCCGAAGGAGGTTCTCTAAGGAGATGGTATCCTCCCAGCTTCTCCACTGGGTCCAGTGTTCCTTCCGGGACCACTAAAGTGGTCTCGTCCTCCAGGTTTCTATTGCCGCTAGGCTTGCCATTGAGTCCATCTGACCAATGATCTTGCTTAGGTTCCCGAACTGGGACTGAATCTTGTCCAGAAGGATCAAGATGGTGACACCTAGAGCCTCCACCCTGTTTCTGGATGGTCTGACAAGGAAGTTTTGTCAAAATCTGCTACTAGGAGGGAGAACCTGCTTGCTGGTAAAAGAAAAAGACTTCTCTGGGTTGATGTCTAACCATAACCTGTGTACGGTGAGGAGACAGAACTGTACATCTTTCTGAAGAGCCGTTTGAAGGAGGCCAGAAACCGGTCATCCAGATAGGCATAGACTCGAATTTTGTGTGCAGATGTAGAAATCCTAGAACCAGATAGACAACTGATGTGAACACGAGGGGCCATGCATAATCCAAAGGTTAGCACCTCGAAGTTGAACGTCACACCCCACGAGACAAAGCGTAACAGATGGAATACTGGCGGCTGGTGTGGGCCATGCAGTAAGCGTCCTTTAAGTTTATGAATACTATGAACTCTCCTTTCCTTACTGTTGAGCTGCATGAAAATCAGGCGGGTTCTGCAATATCTCTTGGATATTAAGCTGGACTGTAGAATCCCTTCATGTTTTTGGACAATGGTTGAACCCTTTTACCAAAGGTTTCTTGACTTCTACGAGTAAAGGGTGTTCCTCTTGGCTTTGGAACTGAGATGGGAGTCCTACGGTGAGAGCCAGGGAGCTTGTGAAAGGAGGGATATAGCATTAACTTGCTATTGAGCAGACAATGGCATCTTAAATTACTTCTTAACCACAAGACAATGTGAAATTTTAGCTACCCCCACCTAATACTAAAGGGAGCAGGCATTCCAATTCTCATGTCATATCCTGGAAAGGATCCTGCCTTTGCTTCTTCCTTTTGGTCCCAAATGACCACCTCAGGTTGGGGTACACTGAGCATTTCCACTTCCTCTTTGGTTATCATATGCCTCTCTTCCCATTGATGTACTACCCCTCTTTGTATGTATTCACGGAAGCAGGGGGGAGGGGGACAAGAGCTCCTTGGAAAATGTTGAAAGGGCTTTTCTTTCCCTGTTGGGTTGTCCGTGGACGAGGTTGTTGAGGTGGTGCTACGACCTTGCACTTCTTCAGGTTAAGTGCTGACTCGTGTAATTTTCCATTGAAGAAGTTTGAGGTTTCGTGAAATGGAAGGTGTAGTCATCCTATCGTGTCCTTTGGACTGCCAGTAGCTGGCTCAAGAAAGCATACAATGAAGAACCCAGCCCTGTCCTCACCCCCAATTTACAGAGCCTGTGTGAAAGGAGACCCGCTTCATTAGTTGGAACAATGCTCGAGAAAGCTGTTGGCGCTAGAATCTGGAGGTTTCTCCAAATGTGTTGGGCAGTGTACAGATGGAGACAAACTAAGCCAATTCTGCGTGAGCTGCAGATGTAGAAGTTTTAACTGCCTGGACGGAAACTGTCAGAATAGAGTTAGTGACTGATGCCATTTTACGACACTGAAACGCGGAGACGTATGGGATCTTACCCGTCGGACCGTCATGACAATGCGACTAGAGGATGCAGGGGACCTCCGGCCTTTGTCCCCGTTGTCTCTATTGCCTTTTCTTTGTGTCCATGTTTATACCTGCCAAGTTATACCTTTATTTGTGGAGGACAATTTATATTTTCTTCCATTTTTATCACTTCCACTTCTGTAAGTTATCTTATTCGAGCTGCTTTTAAAACTGTCCTTGGGCCTAGAGGAAACCGATTTATCGTTCTAGTTTGCAGCATCCCCATCTTCAAAAGCGTTCTTCCCTGTTGAGATTTCTGTGCGGAAACACTACCGATGGGATGATCGGCGGAAAATTTATAAATTTAATTACCATTAACTCAGGCGAAAACTAACGCCCACCCCCTTAAAATCGTGACATAGTCAATTTGACACCCATCCCTTAAATAGTTTCTGCTGCAAAATCATCTAAAAACTCCATGCTGTGAATGGGGAGGAGTAATGCTGCACTGCTTGCTAGGATCACCGTCCAGGCCATCTCCATCATGGGTTACACCTCCTTGCACCTGCACGGAAGGCTCTCTTCTCTCCCCACCCCCTCTTCACAGTAATTACCAGAAAGTAAAAGTTGACCTTTTTGACTACATCGTTTAATTTCAAAACTGGGAATCGGCGTTTACTGCGGCTCTGTATAGACGCTATGGCCAACAAATACACAAAACACCACAAGTGTATTTCTACTTGAATTTTCGGTGAATAACACTTGACATATAAACACCGCGTCAGTCATGTAAGCTAAACATTCACCTTCATCAGACGCATTAACCCACAAAAATCTTGAGAGATGGCATTGGAAAAGCGCCGGTTTTCCAAATCGATCCACACGAGCTGACTATCACTGATCTGTAATTAGTCTGTGAGGTCGCTCCATTTCCTTGCCAGCCTGGAGGCCAATTCATGTCGCACTAGTCTGTAGATGTCGCTATATGTTGGGTTGGTGATATTAATAAGCGGAATTTTATCATTTTGTCAATATTTGATGGCCAGAAACTCAGAGTGCGTGCAAATGGTTGTCACTGAGGTAGTTGGGCCTAAGAAGGATTGTGGATTTGTCCCACGCAAGTGTGTTTGGCCTTAATGTGTTTCAAGGCAACATCCGTTTTTTCCTGTCACCACGATGGGTTGCTCTTTCGTGCTCCTTCAGGCAGATTTGCAGCCGATGTCGGGTTTTTCCAAAATATACAGTGCTGCGTTCTTATGGCACACAGTATACCACACCACATTGTATGAAGGGGGAGTGAGGGTTTGGGTTGGGCTAACGGGTTGGGGGGGGGGGGATGGTTGGGCTGCTGTACTTTCAGTTTCCCTTTGCTTCTGGTGGAGTAATGATAAAGGAGGAGGAACCGCGGTGGAGGCTGAGGAAATGAAATTATTAAGGAGGTGGTCTCCCTTTCACCCTGAGAAGTTCTTTGAGGTTAGTTGCATTTCAGTGGAAACATCTAATATCCTGCCGGCGAAGCACATCATGAAGACGCTCGCTGCTTCCTAAGAGTTGAGTTGCTACTACACATGATGGTCTCTCTCACTTTTTCTTTCTACGACGGGGGAGGGAAGCGGAAAGAGGCCCCGATTTTCGATAGGCTTTCTTAATTGCAGTATTTACTGTTACGGACACCTTTGCTCCCAGCTGGCCTTGCCATGTGAGCCACACGCACCCTGGCTTCCGGGACTCCTGCCCGCACACGCATTACACGGTCTCTCTGGCAGGCACCATCATGGCTGATTAGTCGTTATACACAAACGCTCCTCAGTACATGAACAGCCAGCTAGAGCAAC
>JAHWFP010234525.1:0-33818 GCA_023313725.1 Lithobius niger | reverse complement strand
CCCCCCCCCCCCCCCCCCAGCGTCGTGCCTCAAATCCGCCACTGGTTCCTGCAGTCCTGAACTCCCAAACCTGTCCAACTCTGATATTTAAGTCCAGCATTTTGACTTAACGCAAAATGTGCACCTTCCACTTCTCGTCCGCTCATTAGCGCCATGGTTAGTAGCGCCATCTGTCGGCGCTTGCTTACAACGCTGGTCATGCTAATGGGATTCCTGCTGTCCAGAGAGAATCTACACATGTTGCGGCCATTGTTAGGGAAGGTTGAGCTTAATTGGACTCGTCAAGTGTCGGAATATGATTGAAGAGGTGGCGCTGCCAACGAGATGGGCCGCCATGACTGCTTTGCTTGCTTGCTTTGCCACAAGGAAAACGAGTGTCACTGACGGACTCCTGTGTTGGTTGCTATGGGAACGGCGACGACGACATGGGCGAAATAACAAAGCCGTTCGGCCATTACATAAGGAAGGAAATTAAGTCGGGATTAAGTTGTCACTATATTTTTGTTAATAAATCCCTGAGCGAGGTTCCGAAATTGACAGCCAACAAGCAGCTGGTAGTAAATTAGGGTGTTGAATAAAGATGTCCTTGTGGTTTAAGGCCCTTGTTGTCCCTCTCTCTCTCTCAATATACATGGAACGAAAGCCTGTTTTAAAGAGTTAAAGGTGATATGTCATTTCCTTGATCGTTGGAAAATTGTTGCCTTGGCTCCATCTGTGATCGATTATATCGTTAATGCTTGAAAGAATCGAATGGGAAATGCAGTTTTGTTGATATGGCGGAATTAGTGTTGGGCCTAAATCTTCGAAAATAAAGACTTAAAAAAATTCTGTGTTAAAGGTGCCTATCCATCGAATGACATGTTGCAGCATCTAGCGCCGTCTACCATTATTTAGTTCTACGCAGCAGTTGATTTCAACAAGCGAAGGAATGCGTAAAGAAAGTTCTTTTTACACAACATACTAGCCACGTGCCTCCTTAATTATTGAATGTAAAGTTGGTGCGTCCACGTGCAGCAGGGAGCATTCGGTCAAGGTTAACGATATCACTGTCACTAGATGGCGCCCATATAGCGTTTCCAAATCTACGTTTCAAAACGGTTGATATGTAGAAAAAAAGCGCCCGTGATGTCGTTATAGGCGTCCCCTATTGATACACGTTAGATTCGTCCGTATTAGTTCAGTCAGAGTTTTCAGATGGCGCCATGTGTTCCATCTGGTGATTTTTGTACATTTTTCAGCCCAAATCTAAAGAAAACTAAATTACAACTAAAGCTAGGCTAACAATAATTAAATACAAGCTAGTTCGTTTGGTTTAGTTTAATTTTAGGCTAAAAACCGAGTAAAAATTCCCACATAAAACACATGGCGCCCTCTATAAACTAAGACTGAACTAATACGAATGTGTCCAAGACGTTTCAGAAAGGGTCTCAGTCACAAATTCTCCTCCCCAACATTATAAATTCTTGATTCTACCAATATTTTTTCCAGTTATATTAAATCGTGAGTTAAAAAGAGGTTTACTTAAAAATATGCTGATCCTTGGTTAAGAACATGTGCTTTTAAGAAATATTTGGTTTTTAGACGGGTGTATCGTACGGTTGGTTGTCGAGCATAGCATGTACATGAATAGGAAGAGGTGATCAGAATGGAGGAGTGTGAAGCGTGGGACCTAACGAACGTCTAAGCTTTAGTTAATTCCGAGGTTTAACTCTGTGAAAAACATGCGTTTTAAAATAAATTGGATGAATAAGAAGCCAGAATGGTGCAACATGTAAAATATTTCGCAACGTTTCGGGTCAGTATGACACCCTTTATCAAGCGAAAATAAAATAAAAAATGTGTGGAGTAGAAACTCAAGTTATTTTATACTATACACACAGGAAATAAAACCCTACAAACACTAACGAAACACACAGAAGGACGTCGTTGGTGTTGGTTGGGTGTTATTTCCTGTGTATGTCGTAAAATGACCTGAGTTTCTACTCCAAAAATGTTTTATTTTATTTACGCTTGGTAAAGGGTTGCGTACTGACCCGAAATGTTACAAAATATTGTATAAATGTTGCACCTTTGAGGCTTTTTATCCATTCAATCACATTTCGGTGCTTTTGTCCTTTATTTTTAAAATAAACGCACTTCACGCACATAACATGTCTTTAGATTTTTAATATCTGAAAAACACATGAAAGCGTTTTACAAATAAAACGTGGTGAGAAAAACATTATGATATAGTGTTAAAACATGCGTGACATGTGTTTAAAACAAAAGATAGCATTCAGTTTACAACACTTTATAAACACATGCTTAAAACACTCAAGTCTTTAAAATAAGACATGTAGTAGTGATTTTATTAAAACGCATACTTTTTTGGAAAATTCTGTTTAACGAAAACGCTTATTATTATCATCAAGTGTTGTCAAATAAACATTACTGATTTTAGATAAAAACACGACTGTTTTATATTAAATCGGGGACCATTGTGTCCCTGGTAGGTCTAACCTTGGTGGTAAGGCATTCGTTACCCCAGTCGACCAACCCAATACCATCTACCCTTCCTCTGTAGCCGCGCCATTGACTTCGTTGCTAAACTCTTAAAATCCGACCTAAACTTTTGTAATATTTTATTTTTTGTTTTAACTTCGGATGGCAGTCAGTGACCACCAGGTCCTTGTCATTCCGGTTGCGTTTGCAACGAACTTATTATTATTATTAATATTATTATTAATTCCGTCGCCATTTGGTTTTAACCGCGTTTTTGTAAGGTTTTGCAAACTAAACACCATTGTATTTTATTTTAAACGCATTTTACGACTGCATTGAGCAGTACATAAACGCTAATGTTCTGATAGGATTCTTCTCAGTATTGCTGTTTTTAAAACATGTGTTTTCCAGCTAAAACACGTATAAAAACGTTTTCTATAGGCGATTCTAAAATGTGTTTATTTTAAAATATGTGGGTTTACCGTGCAACGAACGTCTGTAACGGACAAAGTTTTCTTGAATTCTGAGACCTATACAGCAGTCATTATTAACCGAATTGGGGAAAAATTCTCTGTTTACACTTAAACATTTCCGACGAGAATACTTGGTTACTCAAGTGCCTGAAAAGTGGCTGCAAACGATTTGGAAATCTGAAATTAATAACTAAACCCATCTTGTTGTGCCAAACTTTAACCTTAACGTTATTTAGTTGTCAACTCGCCTATAGGCATTTTATGACAAAACAGATATTTAAACAGGTAAAAATATACAGTATAGGTTCCAGTAAAGAACAATTGCAATGGACCAAATAATATTTTGAGCCCACAGAAAAGCACAACTCAATACAGAAAAAATTTGCCACTACAACACCCATATACTATTACACAATTAGGTATGTCCTTTTGAAATTAGGACATATAAATTGTTCACTATATACATAAATACCTAACTATACCAATCGAATTTAGACTATTCGTTTTATGCACAAATTAATTTACCAACATTGCTCGCTTTCCCTTAAAGGTACGTTAGACTGAAAGATATGGCTGAAAGATGCGTTAGACTATGTTAATAATTTCCGTGTTTCTTTTATCTGTTTCAGCTGCTGGTTTCAACACAAGGTTCTACTCCGTGCTGCGACGCTAGTCGTCCGGTGGTGACTGATCCTTTAACCGGCCAGACGGTTTGTTCGTGCCAGTATGACTCGCGTCCGCTCTCGTACCCACGCCTTTCCACCGCCAACCTGCCTCCTGGGGCCGCGGCCGTCTACAGCGCCCCGTACGGCGATCAGGGCTACCCAAGCATCAGTATTGAGCCTTCTTCACTGTATAACCCATTGGTGAGTTTTTCCTTTCCTTTCCTTTGTAAAGTGATTGAAAGGTGCCAGTTCACCCTTTCGATAGCGTTGCCCATATTCTAAACACAGCATCCACGTTCCAGATTCTCCGTCATCCAATAGGCTGATGTGGGTCACGTGATCTCGTTTTAGTTATGACAATTCGCGGCGCTGCTGCTAAGTGTTGTTCCTTGTTTTTTTTTTTTTTTTTAATTTGCCGCTATTTGCTTTACATTGCTCGAAGATTTTACGGTGCTGCATCTGGGAGATGAAAAGGTGCCTTTAAAAAGGGAAATCTTTCATTTTGCACGTTTTTGCACATTAAAAGGTTTCCACCAACCTGGAGAACCTGTAAAACCTGGAAAACTCCAGGAATTTAAACCATGTTCGAAACTCAGGGAAAACTCCGGGAATTTAAACCATATTCGGAACACAGGGTAAAACTACATAAGGGAATTTTCTGATTTTTCACTAAAGGGAAAAAAAACTAAGCCACATTACTTTTAGGCGTAGGTCTAACTAGAGCATTAAACACATCATGTTAAGACAATGCGGTAAAAAATGTTTTCCTTATACTTCTGTACAAACCAAATCGTATACATTTGATCAAATCGGGCCATTCTTTTGAACTCTTATCAGTCCTACAAACAAGTAAAACTGTGAAAATGTGAAAAGATGTCCTTCCGAAAATTAAGGGGCAATAGCCTGGAAATTAACCTCAATTATACTCTGGAAAATTTGCAAAACAGTCTTTGGTCCTAACAGTCAATCAACGTCAGGGTTATAAAGACTTAGGGAGGATTCAATGTTACAGCTTCAGGTTGGGCCTATAATTGCATTCATTACTCTTGCCGAAGACGTTGTGTACTGACAATACATGTCACTGTGTACCAGTTCAGCCTCTCACACGAATTGCGCACTGGCAGCACAGTGTGTTCTGTCAGTGCGCAGTGTCTTCAGAGTGCAGAGATTCGGGGTTTAATGATGAACCCATACAAGTTTAGCCTTTATGTCGGACATATACAGCAAGCTACTCAAATATGTTTACACCTGTACAGGACGAAAATTACACTGGCATTTCTAAGAGTGTGCACAGAAAAAGGAAATACTGTATTTAAACTTTGTTGTTTAAAATTTGTCTGCTGTTATACGAATATTTGGTTTTACGAAATGTGGCCAACCGTACACGTAAAATCGTAGGCCTATAGGCGTATTTTGTTGCTTTCACTCCTATAGCTTCCTCCATCACTAGGCTATACGAACTGTGTGTTTTGGTGTCTCGTTTTGGTTTCTGTCTTTCGAATTGTTTTTTCTACAAAAGCCTATTTTTTTTTTGTATGTGACGAAACGAGACTTAAGGTTCTAATCTAAATGGAATTAAACCACTCCTTTCACAAATTATCAAATCAAATTGCAGCCCAATAAACAACCTTATTTGTGGGCGTCGCGCGGTTATATCACCTAATTTGAATAGAGTACCATACGTGGTCGTTGTTCATTAAGCTTAGGCGTTTATAGTAATTTCATGAATTATGTCTTTGTGGTCTTTATTTTATAATCATTGTATTGAGGTGGAAAAATGGAAAGCTGACAATTTTCTGATTTCCTTCAGTTCAAGGATTCGTGTAAACCTAAATAAACGCAAATGAAAGGTTATTTTCATTTCTTTTTGGACTTAAATGCCCAACTGAGTGACCGGGAACTAACTCTCTACCTTTGAAAAGGACGAAGGCTTATTGTGTGCGCGATTTATCTTGAGTCCTGCAGGTATTTTATGAGCGACTACGTTTTCCTGGAGGGGGCGGCATTAATCGACGGCCGCCATTGTTTTCGTAACCATCTTGGATATCAACAAGGCACTCTGCTACCAAAAACATACAACTGATTATCTGTGTCGTTCTGGGGCGAACTCAAGATGGGCCGCGAGTGGAAATTCTCACGTAAACCTAAATAAATGCAGATGAAAAGTTATTTCCACTTCTTTTTGGACTTAAATGCCAAACTGACTGAGCGGGAACTCACTGTCGACCTTTGAAAAGGACGAAGGCTTAATTGGAATGAATAGTCCTAGAAAAGTCCGCAACGGTGACGCTCATGACTGTGGAACACTGTATTAAATTTACCTCCAAGAGCGTGGAAATTCTCCATAGTACGCCGACTTCCACAGTACAGATAGTTCTCTATCTATAAAATTTTCAACTGCAGCCTTCTTCAGATTCTTTAAAGGTAATTATTTTTTCTGTTTACATTCTTCGTTGTGAAAACAATCATCATCCGCGAAGCGGCTATTTCAAACTCGGATGGTGATCGTGGTCACAACGAAGAATGTAAACAGAAGAAATACTTACCTTTGAAGTACCTTTCGACCTGCAGGGTGCAGTCGAAAATTTGCTAGATAGGGAACTATCTGTAGTGTGGAAGTCAGCGTACTATGGGGAATTTCCACGCTCTTGGAGGCAAATGTAATACAATGTTCCACAGTCATGAGCGTCACCGTTGCGGACTTTTCTAGGACTATTCATTCCAATTAAGCCTTCGTCCTTTTCAAAGGTCGACAGTGAGTTCCCGCTCAGTCAGTTTGGCATTTAAGTCCAAAAAGAAGTGGAAATAACTTTTCATCTGCATTTATTTAGGTTTACGTGAGAATTTCCACTCTGCTGGGGGATAAATTTAATAGTCCTAGAGTTATTTTTTTAACGTTTATTCATTGTCCCCGAAGGCATATCCGAGCTAGTAGTGGTTGAGAGCTCAAGCAGTGTTAGGCTACTCTCCAGATTTAGTAGTGAAGTAAAGAACCCGTATTTGGGTTGGTACCCAGAAGCTCTGTACTACCCAGGAGTTAATAAAGGACGAAATAATATGCGGTGTAGCATTCTGTCACTCAACCACACTGACATGGCTCTATAGTTAGGGCTTCGGACTTTGATCCTAAAGGTCGAGGGTACAGTTCTCGCTCAGGAAGTCTGACATTTGATTCCAGAAGGAAACGGATTCCAGTTTTCCACCTGTATTTATTTATCAACAACCGAACACATTTGGTTATCCATTCGGGAATAGCTGTAAAGCCTGGCATTAAATTAATTTTCTAGATTGTTCAGAAGATATGCGCGAATATTACTCTCTGTCTACTGCTGCAGTTATTAACTACAGCCAAACTCGATGTTGTAACTTGGGTGCAATAATTTGATTTTGGGCCAGTTTTGTTTCCTTTATTTACCCAGTTTTCACTAAGAAAAAGTTAAACAACAAACCTAAATGAAACTGACAGGGAACGTTGTTAAAAACGCCTTCGGCCTAACTGTTACAAAGGAGACTCCTTGTGCAGTGGTTAAAAACCAGAAAAGGTTAAAAATCACATATTGCTGCATGAACAAGCACAAAACAAAGCTAAAAATACCTACTTTAAATTACTTTCAGAATCTACCGCGTATGTAAAGTTACCTGTGATCGACTCAAACACGTAATAAATTTGCAGATCAAGGTTCTTTGTTCTAAATCACTTGAATTATTGTTTTAATCGTTGACTTAATAAAAAATGCAAATAAAAAAAAGCTGAAAGAAAGTTGCAAAGATAAAGAAAAGAAAATGGGATCAATTTTGATTTAAAAATGTGTGAAGAATTAGTTTGTGAGTGGTACCGTAGATTTTACTATGATAAATTCACATAAGACTACATAGGCCTACACTTTTTTTCGGCCATAAAAAATTTTAGAAGACCTTCATATGTATGCCGGATTTCAAACCGTAGAAATTCATGTTAGTTAATTTGACTTTCACCTGCTATTGTGGGGGTGTACTACGGTATACCTCCATACTGCAAAATTATTAATAAAAAATAAGAAAGAATTGCTTTTTTCCCCAAATGTGAAACTTAAAAAAAACTTCAATAAAAAATGTAATTCAAATAAAAATATTCCTATTTAAATTTTTTTAAATATGATTTATTTGATGAGAACTGGAATTGCAGTGAGGCCGGTGTTTGTTTAGTGATTTATTTTTTATTTTTTTTATTTTATTTGAAACAGGTAAAAGAGTACTATGTGTTTTCAGTAAGTTATGTTTTTTTTCTTAATTAAATTTGTTGTTTTTTCATTCATTCGGAGGAAATATGTAATAATGATTGTAGTGTTTAAGTGATTTCCCAGTAAGAATTTTAAAACTCGGTTACTTATACATTTCATGCAGCCAGTTGAATTTTTTTTCAATGGTGCAGCATCGTAAGGAACGAGTGGTAACAAGCGTGGTCTGTCAGTATTTTTACGTTTGTTTCTCAACATTGCTAATTTGGCGTCATTTGCCTTTTTTTTTAATGTTATGTTTGACGCGAAGCAGATCATAGGAGCTTTTCATCCTGTGTTGTCTGTGTGTTTGTGCCTACGTATTTGTTTTTTTTTTTGTGTGTCTGTGTGAGGTCGTGGGTGCTCACGGTGAAGTAAAGGAGATGACACTTGATTTAACAAGGCACACATTGCGTATGACTAGCGCCATGTTGGTGGAGGACGAGACCGAAGCTCTCGTCTTCTCTCGTATCAAACGGGATTGCACCATGCCTCTTTATATTAGATCTGGATAGGCAAGGTGTGCTACCACAGTATCCCACAAGAACACTTGAATCCATTATCCGACTTGATTCAAATTTTCCACATCGATCCTATAATTTTTCTATCCTGGTTGTGGATTTAAGCATGTAATTCAATTCACTCGGTAAAAGGGTTTCAGAGTTTACTTTCGCAGGCCCTTGAAAACTTTTTTCTATGTAGCCTACCACAGATATTAAATTTGGGGGGGGGGGGGGCATTAGATTGATTCACACTTACTCGCATAAACTTAGAATGACCCAGACTAACCTCTACAGTGACTCACACTGACCCTCATGTGATGCCATTCGTTATTCACTAGTCAAAGAAAATAATCATACAATTAAAAAATGCCGGTATTGTTAAAAACATGTTACTAAGTCAGAATTAATCACACATTGTGAACAAGAAGGCGTTAATCAAACATTAAATTATTCAGGAATTAACCTGCAGAGTCGGCTTAACGCATACACGAACAGCGTGGCAGGTAGTTCCCCCCCCCCCTTCCCAATCCCCACCTTAACCCTATCACTTGTTAAAAATGATATCACTTTGAAAAATCCGCATTCTTCTGACCACTTTTTTAAGCTTTAAAAAACGTATCAGAAAAATCATTAAGGAAAAGAAAAAAATAGTTCTTCAGAATCTGCGTAGGGCCTAAAACGGTGTTGATTCAGCTGTAAATTGACACGCTTTGCAGGACGACACATAGAATGATACCTATATACCACGCGCAATGGCTGTTTGCTGTGACGTGCACATCACGTGATTGGGCTAGTCCAATCAGATGGCCAAACAGCCGTTGTTCTCGTTCGTCATTGGCTAACTCATGGTGACGTCACAGCAAACAGCCATTGCGCATTGGTATAGAAATTTTAAAAATAAACACTGGAAGCACTACGCACATGACGGGCAAAACAGGACCTTATATTTCAAAGTTTTAATTTTCAGTTGGCGTCATTTTTCGAAGGGCCCCTATTATAGCCCAAGACCAGTGCTTCAAGTCGAGGCGGCAGCAGATGTAATGGAGGACAAAAGCCCCGACTCGAAGCACTGCCGGGTCTTGTGCTTATAGGGGCCCTTCGAAAAATGAAGCCAACTGAAAATTAAGGGGGACGCGGACTTGTATCGACACGGAGTTATGTTAAGTGAAGGCAAACCAAGCAGTGCTGCATAAAAATACAAACAACGTTTCGAAAATTTTCAACTTTTGTCTTCAGGTTAACAATAAAATTAAAACATGGCAAAAGCCACTAAGTCATCCTACATTGAAAGCATAAAACAGTAATTTAAAACGGATAAAAACCGCCAATTTCTCCCCTCAAAAGAGGCAGAAATATGCAGCCGAAAAGCAACGACCCACCTGTTCCGGCTGCCATTTCTGCCTCTTTCGAGGGGAGAAATTGGTGGTTTTTATCCGTTTTAAATTACTGTTTTATGCTTTTAATGTACGATGACTTAGTGGCTTTTGTCGTGCTTTAATTTTATTGCTAACCTGATGACGAAAATTGAAAATTTTCGTAACGTTGTTTGTATTTTTATGTAGCACTGATTGGTTTGCCTTCACTTAATCTGTTACCGTGCTTTTTTACTCCATTACGGAGTTATGTTAACGTCCCCTAGTTTTCTTAAATACTGACCCCTATGTGGATCCGGAATTATACAGTAACTCCGGTTTCTTAGTTTGCTTTAAAAGTGTTTGAAATAATCCGGAACTGTGGCAACACGGAGGTATACCCTAACTCTTGTCTAATTTGACGTAAATATGGTTGCGGTTTCTGATGTTATATGAATAGCCGCAGCGAGCGCGGTAGTGCGAGCGAGGCGGGAATGTTATTTATGGTAATTCCGTGTAACTACAATTCCGGATTGTTTCAGGCACTGTTAAAGCAAATTACGAATCCGGAGTTACTGTAATTCCGGGTCCACACAGGGGTCAGTATTTAAGAAAATTCCAGAGTTAACATGATAACTCCGTGTCGGTACAATTCTGGCGCCCCAAAATTAATGCTTCGAAATATAAGGTAGGCTGTGTTTGCCCGTCATGTGCGTAGTGCTTCAAGTGTGTGTGTTTTTTTTTTAAATTCGACAACGCATATTTTTAACTCTGATACCTGGAAATCACGCATGCCAGATCATTTAATTAATGATTATGGTACTGAAGACCACATAAGTTGTCTTCACGGCATTTTTGTTTTGGTTTCAATTTAACTATCAGTGATGATTTACAACTATCTTACACTTCTTGCTTTTTCTACTATATTTTCAGAGTAATCCCTATGGGTTAAAAGACGGTGGGGCCGACATGGCAGCTTGGCAGGGGCTAGCACCTACTTCAGGTTACTACCCCTACGACCCTACGTTAGCCGCCTACGCAGGGTGAGTATCAGCTTTTCACACTAGCTTCGGTTGAAGAAAATTACATGATTCAGACAAAACCTGGGAAACCTGGAGAACGTGGAAATCTCGTGGAAAATGAAAATAGAACCAAAATCTCAGGAGAATTTCAGGGAAAAAATAATTTTTTTGAAATCAGGGAAAAGACAGGGAAATGTGATAAAATTCCTTTGTCCCTGATCTGTAGGTTCCATTGAATTAGCAGATGAGAAACAAAACAGATGTTTTAATTTGTGCTTTAATGTGTTCAAGTAGTTTAGACACTTCAATAAACCAGATTTCAGGCTGGTACCAATAATTGTGATGAAAATGCGCTTAGTCCCTCCCGTCTGTACCAGTCTCTAAACAGCTATTTTCTGGAATGTTGGGATATGTTCGTACAAATGTTAATAAAAACACCAGCTACTATACCTGGAAAACCTGCAAATGTCAGGGAAATTGAGAAATGAAAAATTGTGTGAACCCTGAATTAATAAACTCCTTTCGACTTATGTCATCATGCCGAAGCAAAAATTTAACTGCCGATCATCAGATTTGAAAACCGACTCTCTTTAGCCATGATAGTGGCAGCGTGATGGTTCATGCAACTGTAGTCGAGTACCATATCGTCGGTCTTTTAAAAAGATGAACGGGGCCCGTTTCACTTCACCAATTGTCAGTTACACCAATTCAGTTAAAGAATTCTTTCGTGGAGAGTAACGAAATTCTATTGTGTGTTTGGTTAATTTTTTCATGAATGTTTCCTGAAGATACAGGCTTTGAGGCGGGCTTTAAACTTTTTCAGGAATCAACTAGGAAGAGAATTGCGCCATATTACATCTAAATAGTTGTGGATTAGCTAATTTTAAAGTTGTCCCACATTACTGCGTCTGCCGCACATTGTAACACTGTAAGGCTTGTTTCACACGTTGCCACTCAGAGGCGCTTCTACTCGTAGCGGAGCATAGAACAGAGTATAGAGGTGTTCACGCGTGTGCCGCCACAGTAGCGATAGGTGCCACAGAATATCAAAGTGCCGCTACCAAAGAAGCGCAAAGAAGTAGCTACGTGTGTAGGGACCCTAAAAGATTATTTTATGGCATCTAAACATTGAATTATTAACATAATGTGAATAATGTCTACAGTGCATACAATTATTTAAAGCGACCTCAAACTTAAGCTTTACTGATGTTTGCCGGGGCTATCAGCTTTAGAGTTAGCCTGTTCCCGATTGCAGTGGTAAAGATTAGTTCGTATAGTGGCAAAGTACGAGATTTTTCGATTTTTTTTTAATTGCTAAACATCGCAAAATGCGGTTGACATCAGATTTCACTCGTTTTGTTTGTGTTTTTAAAAGCGTGTTCAAACGGGACATGTATAAATCATGCCAGGACTGTTGCTTTAAGTCAGGTATACTCAGCTAGTTCTAAACGCAGAAGCTTATCTATCTAAGTACCAAATGACTAAATGCAAGACGTCAAGCTAAACGAAGGCTTCTTGAATTTACTTTCTTCTGCCACCTTTCTTCATTCGGAAGAACCCTCTCCAGGAGAGGCTGAAAAAAACTAACATTTCCGTCGTCTTACTTTGGGATGGAAGATTGTAAATTGATGCATCGTTTACGCTCAACCAAATAATTCGAGTAATTGTCCACTTGCAAATTTTCGTGGTCTTGTCACTTCATTCTTCATTGTTCAGGCAAGAGTCCAGAAGACAGCAAGTAACACCGACAGGCTCTTAAGACGATCACATTATTTGAATCTAGCCTATGATTTAAAGGATGTGATCGTTTTGAGAATCTGTCGTTGATACTTGCTTTCTGGACTCAAGCCTGAATGAGGTGGAAGAACGCAATTTTTTGCACATGAATAAAACTTGAACATTTTAATGCTTAGCGAGAGATGTTGTTGACAAGTTTGTTGATTAACAAAGGCCCTTGAAAAGCATTTTATTAGTCTTGAGAAAGTTCTTGAAAAATTATATTGGTTTTGAAAAAAGTCCTTTAAAGTGCCTGAATTTTTTGTATGTGATCTTGTGCGATCCTTGCTTTATTGTCATGAACTCAGCTTGCCACACGTTATTTTCTTAAATTTGAAACTTTGTCTTTCCTTTGTCTTCCCGAACAGTTACGGCAGCTACGATTTGAATGGCGCTCGGCGCAAGAACGCGACGCGGGAAACTACAAGCACGTTAAAAGCGTGGCTGAGCGAACACAAGAAGAACCCTTACCCTACGAAAGGGGAGAAGATCATGCTGGCCATCATCACCAAGATGACCCTAACGCAGGTGTCCACCTGGTTCGCCAATGCCCGACGTCGGTTAAAGAAAGACAACAAGATGACGTGGGAACCCAAGAACAAAAATGGCGAGGACGACGACGACGATGGCAGTGCCACCGACGACGAAGCCGACGTCAAGAAACACTCGGATGACGGCGGCAGGTCGACGCCTTCCAAAGGAACGGACAAGTTAGACGACGATTTCACGGACAGCGATAAAGGTAGGATGAATTTGTATAATGGTCGATAGCTGGGTTATGTAAATCTTGGACTAACCACTCTCTTCGAGACGGACCGAGTTACTTATGGCATTGGCATGGTCAGTAAACTATTAGGCCCGACCTACAACAATATCAGGGAGTAGACAAAATGGCCGCCACGAATGGCGCGTTCATTTCTTCAAGGTCTGTTCGGGAATAGGCCAAGCAAATCGCATTGTTGATTTTTGTACAGTGATTCCCGCAGCCATCTTCTGACAAAAAGCTTAGTAATTTATTAACTCAACCCCAGTAATCACCCGGAAAATCGCTTACACGTACAAATAAATAAATTTATGTTTGCCACAAAGTTATTAAATTTCTCGACTGCACACAGCTCTTCACAGGGTTCAGACAAAACCTGGAAAACCTGGAAATCTCTGGGAAATTGAAAATAGAGCCAAAATCTCAGGGAAACTTCAGGGAAAACAAGAAATTTGTTGAAAATCAGGGAAATTAGCAGATCAATCTTAGGCTAGTAGCAAATATTTTAATTTGTGTGTTAAATGTTCCAAGTATTTTAGATATTTCTTCAATAAACAAAATCTTAGGATAGTACCAATATCTATGATGAAAACGTGTTTAGTCCTGTCTGGACTATAGTCTCTAAGCAGCTACTTTCTGGGATGTTGGATTATTTTCGTACACATATTAATAAAAACCTTAGCTACTGCCTGTTTTCCTAACTAAACAACTTATAAACACCTGGAAATTGCCATCGGATGCACCTGGAAAACCTGGAAATGTTAGGGAAATTGAGAATTAAAAAATTGTCTGAACCCTGTCTTCAGTAAATGGCGACATGTTCGTTTATACAGAAAGTGTTTCGAGGAAGGCTTCATTTTGAACGGAAGGTGCCACCCTCGGTTGACAAAAAGTAGCAACAAGCCATATCAATCACATATCGCATATCGTATTGTCCAACCCAAGTCGCGTATGCTATTTTTTATCCGAGATCCGGCCAGTACTGTAGTATGGCTGCTTTTGGCTACCCGTAATCTCGATAGTGCGCCAACCTATCACAGCGCCAGTTCGAAATTCCTGCCCGGCTAGCCGACTTGCGAAACTTGAAATAAAACATGGCGGCATCGTTACCATTGTAACCCTGGTAATAGCGACAATATACCTTCGGATACTGACGAAATACTTGTGTGTGTGGGCTAATCTGAAGTTGAAGAACTTATTCTGTGTTCGATTCAAACCGTATTCAGTTCGTTACAAGAAATGTGAACCACAGATGATTATTTCAGCCCGAGTAGCCGTTCAGCACACTTCTCGGAACACAAAACCACATGTGATACTTAGCTCCACTCATCTCTACAACCCGTTTTAAAATTGAATGTTGGTTTAACAAAAATAAAACTTTATCAGCCAGTGTTCTGTTTTAATGCCCTAATCCGACTCATGATATTTTGTAAGCGATTAATTTGGTATTCTTATCATTATCATTTCGTTTTAGTAATGCGGAGTAGTTTCGCTCTTCCGGTTACTTGACGACAGCACCCTCTGGCGGGGAATCGTTCAAAATTGTTCAGCTTAACCGAGTAGGCCTAGTTTGGTGGCACTCTCGTAACAGTTTCTGGAGGATGCGCTTTCCATGGCGGATGTGAAAAGTAGCTCGTTGTTCTTGAAGCGAGTTATTAGTCTAAGGTGTTGTAACTAAGAGGTAATTTTTACCTCTCGCGCTTAGGGTCACCGTATTAGTATGATGAAATTCTATTGGATGGGATCATAATTACGTAATTAGGCATGTAATTGCATTTCGTTCTTTTTTGACCTTTTTTTTTGTCTTCTTTCATTTGCATTAACCAATATTTACAATGTAATCGTTACATGCATAGACTATATGAGAAAATCACACACTTGGCGCTATATACGTGGAATCAGCCTAACTAAACAGATTATAATTTAACTCAAGAACTGATAGAGAGGCAAAAGGGGACCAAAGCTTAATTTTTGTAGAATCTGCATAAATTGTAGTGCTTGATTGATGTTGACTGTTCATTAAACTTGAAAATCAAGTACTAAAATTTACAGAATACAAAATCTTTTTTGACAATGCTGTCATGCTGCCAAGTTTTTTAACCGGGTGGATGTTGGGTCTAGAGTTTGTTGTCTTGGCCCCGGCCACTATTGTAGTGGTCTTTAATGTGTAACACCTAGCACGATTAATGCAAAGATTCATGTTTTCAGCTCAGTTCTAAGTTCGTTGTTACCACAAAGCTAGGGAACTTTGAAGCGAGTATTAGATATTAAGAACCGGGAACAGGGATTGGCTGTGCTGGTCCCCTAGCCTTGAGTCGCCAACTTGTTTGGTCGGAACTCGGACACCAACTGAAGTCTTACAGCCGGAATTGTTGCATTTATGTGAATCTGAAAAATATAATCCCCTGGTAGGAATTATATTCGTAACTGGCCTTGCACAATAGCAGGTCAATTTGGTTATGAAATTGGCTACTTCCACTTATCAACTGGCTCTCGATCTCCAGCTCTGTTGCAGCTGTTGATCATAATCCAGGTTTCCCTGTACACAATGTCAAAGGAAACTAAGAAAACTTGCATTCCTTGTGTCCCCTTGTATTGCATGTAACATGAGCCTGTTACAAAGGCTGGCCTCGTTGCCTTATTGCACCAGTATTGCATGATAGTGCTCATTATTTTTCATGCATGCGTTCCTGAACTTTCTGGATGATTCTGGGACTGGGCGGTGTGTCACTGTAATGCAACTATTCGACCCACAGCCCAGCATCATCTGTAGAAGGCGGGTTAATACATTGCGCCAAATCTCAAAGATGGTTCTCAGGGGTGTATAATATTTTGCCAAAAGGTCTTGACCGATAGTCAAATATATAAACTGCATGTGCTAACGACATACGGACGTGCGTGGAAATCGCGGAAAAAGTACCAAGAAACCGACACCAGCATACCTAAATGGTGTAACTGGAACTGCCCTAGGTTTAGCGAATAAATAGAAGAAACCAACAAGGTGTAGAGGGAAACTATCATGTTAAGCCTTGATGTTTCTAATCATTTCTAGTCATTTTCAAGAGGAACCTTTAACTACAAAAAAAAAAAAACATGTAAACAAAAGACAAGCTTGAGGAAAGCCTGGACTCAAGCTAAGAGTATATTTTAAAATTTAGAAAACAATTTGTGTAGGCCCAGGCAGAACTGGAACACAGTCCCAAACTAAAATTAAAAGCAGAGCGTCAAAGGTGTGACCAGTTTCCTGGCACAAGCCTAAGTGAGGAAAGTCAGACAGGTCCACAAATGACTTTCCCCACTTAGGCTTATGCCAGCAGAAAACTGGTCACACCTTTGTCCTCTGCTTTTAATTTTAGTTGCGACTGTGTCCCAGTTCTGCTTGGACACACACGAATTGTTTTCTACATTTTAAAATATACTCTTGGCTTGACTCCAGCCTTCTCTCAAGCCTGTTTTTTGTTTGCATGTTTTTTTGTTTTTTTTTTAGTTAAGGGTTTCTCTTGAGAATGAATCAGAAGTGATTTGAAACGTCGAAGCTTAAAAAGTTCTCATTCAACACCTTGTTGGCGCCTTATATTCATTCAGAATTTTGGTGTTTTATTTACCTTTACTGTAGGTTTAATGAGGAATAACGAGAGCCAACGAATTGCGGAAGTGACATTCGACTAAGTCTGCGTTTTTTCCATAACAGTCGAGCCTTAACGTCTTCGAGGTCTAGTAGTTCCAGCTGAGCCACAGTTTCAAACACTTCCGAACTTATCTAACCATTATTCAACGTGTCTCGGAAAAGTGGCGAGTGTTGAGTGATCAGTGCAAAGGCCTTTATGATTCAACCTCTCTCCAACCTGTGTCGTGGGAATGGTGCCTTGAATTTTGTCTTTAACAGAGAAACAAACGCAGCTGAAAATATCCGTCGTTTCTGCTTGTATGTTCCGTGTTATTAGTAATCCTTCAAGAAATTCAGATTTTTTTTCAACTAAACCTCATGTATGAACCAGCCTAAAGGCGCGTTTACGCAACGACTCGCCTTTGCATTCTCGCAGCTAGAACTCAATCGCGATGCCAAAGGTGACATTGCCATGGTAACAACAACGCTAAATGGATTAGCTAAATCCGACATCGTTTGAGTAAATACTTGCAGTCTTATAATCCGTGCCAATAATATAAAGAATTTGTCATAACGAAACAATTTTCCCGAACGCTTCTGAACTCACGTTATTTGGTGTTTTCGTTGCGAGGCGGCAGACATAAAACCGCCGCCATGTTGGAATTTGAGGTGATTTCTAGCTTCTAGCTGCGAGAAGGCAAAAGCGAGTGATGGCGTAAACGTGCCCTAAATGTCTGGTTTCTCGGCATGGTAAACGTAAAATTCATTTGCATCCAATCCATCACCGATTTTACAGTGTATTATTGCTTCATCCATACCCTAAATCCCAAATCCCATGGGTAATAAGATCATTTTGGCATCACCAGGATTTGCTTTAAAATGCTCTCAGGCGACTCTAACACACCTCCCCCCCCCAACCCCAATGCACCTTCCACAGCAAAGAGGTAACTTTGATGACGAACGAGTGAAAAAGACCAGTAGTGACATCATTCTATAAAATTCCGATCGCGTTATGGAGCGTGACGTCTGGCTCCGACAACGGTGACGTAATGTGAGGGCGCAATACGTGGGGCGGCACCAGCATTAATCAATATTGAAGTGGGATTGGGGGTCCCAGGTCGGGGGGGGGGGGGATGTGTTTGGTGGGCGAGAGGGCTTTTGTGTGGAGGGGGAGTGAAAGTTGTAAAACTCCCCATCCTCCAAGACTTGCGAATCTGTGGTCTGGGTTGAGTGGGTTCTTTACCCTCCACGCAGACCCAACGCCAGACCTCATGTCTCCACCTCATAAACTAGATAGCCAACGATGTGTTGTTGCGATGAATAGCTACTATATTTTAAAGCAAGCGTCAGTGTTGAAGTGGATTCCTGGTTTGGTGGAAGTGTCAACAAGATTTCTTTTGTTTTGGCGTCTGTATACCATTTACGGTATAGTATACTTAGCGTTAATATCAGATTATCGTTTTAGTCTTTGCTGTTCCGAGGTTTACAAAATCTTTTTTTTTTCTAACGCCCCACCACAAAGAGGGCGCCACCATCGATAATGCAGAACCGATGCATGGTCTCCTGTCTTTTCATCGCCGACGACGTGTTGTTACAATGGATACCTCAAAGCCATTTTGAATATTCCTGGTTTGCCAAAAGGGCTACAAAACTGTATTTTGTTTTTGGCGTCTCTACTTTTCGTATTGTGCCGTATTATTATATAATATTTTTTTTTTAATGGCCGCCACGAAGCCAGCACCACCGCCGATACTAGATCGGATTTCGCAAACCTAAACGAACCGTTCATTCAAATTTTCGCAGATCGGAAATATTCTCGTTACAATAAAGGCATTTATGAGAAAATAAATACAAAGAAAACCCCTTCAAGCTGGTTGTTTCAGATTAATTACGTTATTTAAATTTCGGACACTATGGGGACGCTGTGCCTTCACACACACATCAACCCTCCACACGAATCGTGTAACTTAGTCACAGACATCATATCTCCACACAAGCTTTGTAAAATCAGTAGGCCACTCATTTTATGGCAGTTTTGAATTTATGCTTGTCTGTGCCTAATACGGTTAAAGGTTGTAGTTTTGCTGGTAAATAGCGATGCGGTGACGCCAGTGTCTTCAGACTTGTGCAGATTGCACCCATCAATTTCAGGTCACAAATTTTTTTTTAAATGAACGTAGTGCCCATATCCGGCATCTTATTTTTTTTTAAATTTTTTTACTGATTTTTAAAAATGAATGTAGGTTAGCTTAACACTTGCTTTATGTTAGGAATGCCCTAAGCTGGAAAATCCATATGACTGCTGTAAAATCTTCTTTTTGGCGCGTCAAAATAAACTCCCAACAAAACATGTATTTATTTAGGCTTGAAACATTTCGCCTGCTGCACGACAAAACACGCTCCTGTTTTGGCACACGTAATGTTTCATGTTATTCTTTTGATATAATTTTTTTTTCATACGTCGGTGTAAATAATTAGCATCGACCGCCTACAGCTTACACAGGTGAAAGGAGGGGGGGGGGGGGGGGGAGGGTGTAGCAGGAGGATATTGGCCCACGCTCACACATCGTTCGGGTGAATACTCACACGCGACGCCATTTTGTTTGCTTTAGGGCGTTGACATGCCAAAATGAAGGGCATGCCTAGGTTATACCTCAATTTAATAAAGAGTTGTTTTTTTTTTTGAAAGAACGATTTCAAGCTTGGCTGATCGGAATTTATTTTGCGATGGGAAACCTTGAAAAAAGTGGGTTTACGAAAAAAAAGGTGGTTGTCTATCTAAATTTGATGGGATTGGAAAGTAATGGAAATTAATTAATACATTTGTGTTCATTTAACGAAAACCATTCTGTGAAGAGTAGCGATTTTTCACCTATAGAGCAGTGACACGACGTATAGTATTATTGTATATAACTCTATGCTGGAGCCTTAATGGGTTAGCTGCAAGGGGCACTGCAGAGAGAAACAGAAGGGCGTCATACTGAAGCCGATGCTGTGAAGAGTGATTTCTTAAACCTAAAACGCGCGATTTTTGTTGTTGGAGAAAACAACGTTATTTTAAGCCTAAGAAATCCGCTCTTCCGTTGTTTTTCCCTCCATTTTTATGTAGTGCACCTTGTAGTTATGCCCTCCAAAACCCATACTGGTGCCAATATGGCGGCAAATGTCACTGCTCTATAGGGATTGCGAATACCATTTATGGATGAGGGACCAGCTACATATTTTAGGGCGTGTTTGAAGGCTTCAAATTATGGTTTTTTAAGGATTCTGCAAAACTTGTTACTCGTTTTTTTTGGTCCTATAAACGGGCGAGTTTTTTAGCAACCAATTTCTGTTCTCGCTAAATACTCTAGCATAACAAATCGGTTTTACTTTTAATTCCAGCTGAATCCCTTAACAACCTTCATCCCACCACACTATGCAAATCATTGAACCAAAACAATTCTAAGCGTGAAGTAACGTTAAATACAGCTGTGCCACCGGAAGTCTATAATAATACTGTAGCCGAAATGTAGTCTACAAAATTAAAATACTGGCTTAGACGTTTTGTTATCAACTTTGAGAGATGAGTCGACGAATAAGATTGATAAAAAAAAATTGACTTTATTTTCAAATTTCAAATCGTAGTAGCGCAAGAAGAAATGCTGCTTGTTAACACTCCTCCAAAAGTAGAAACAGTTTTTTTTTTAAGGTGCCTACGCTTAAAGTCTTTGGGCGAAATAGGGAATGGCCAATTTTCTCCTATTGTTAGTTTGGTTGTTTTGCCAATTTCGCCCTTATCTTGGTTGGATTTTGAAACACAAAAATGTGTGTGTCTAGCCCTGAAAACCATGCTTTTTATTTTCGGCCAATAATAAGCAAAAAATTAAAAAAAATAACTTTGCCGATTTACTCTCGCAATAAACGAAAAGGACGTTTTAGAGGGGGATACACAATTTTTGTGTGCGGTGATTTCAGCTATTTTTTTATGGTCTCGGATAAAATGGGACAGAGAAAACAGTGCTTTCACTTCTCACTTACAGAACTTCCCCGAATAAAGACACAATTTCCCTTTATTTCCCTGTGAAAGAAAAATTTCCCTTTTTCATATTATTTCCTATCATTACACCACTAGTTTTTGACATTTCCTAATGGAAAAAAAAATATATATATATATGAGCACCTTTTAAAGGCACTGGAGCGCCACCTGTTGACGCAAATTGAAAATAAAATTCAAACGACTTTTATTAGAACTATAGTCCTCCTGCCGCTCCTGACAGAAGTGATGTATATGGGGCGGATAGACTTGTAAAAATGAGCACTCCCACAATTTTCGTGATTTTAGTCTTAATAAACCAGTAACGGACAAGAAATAAACACTAGCCAAATTGTAAATTGAGGTTGGGTAAGAATTTAAAATATTAGCACGCTTTTGTTGGAGTAAAAGTTTCGAATTGGTAGAAGATCGTGAGTCACTAGAGAAAATTGCTACTTGCAAAAACAAAACAAAAACACAGAATTTCCCCCATTTTTCCCTTTTTAATATTTTTTTTCCTTTGAAGAGCATTTATTCCCTAAAAAGGGAAAAATTCCCTGTAAGTTTCAGCAAGATGCGTGTATTACGTTTGGCGATGCCATCGGGGGCCTTTAAGTCCCTGGCAGGTCTAACCTTGGTGGTAAGGCATTCGTGTACCCAAACCTCTTACCATCATCCATTCCTTGGCCGTTTTATGTACACTGTATTTACATGTTATAATTGTGGCTGGCTGTTAGTGACTCCCCAGTCCTTGCCAGACCCATTGCTATCGCAACAAATATTATTATTATTATTACACTAAAAACCATTAACGCACACTACATAAAAATCTTGTATTTCGAAGTAAGTCATTAAATCGTGTTAGCTTCTTTTTTTCAAATGCTAAAAACACAAAGGTACTTTTTCCCCCCATATTTCTGAAAAAAGCCAACACATTTCACTGAATTGCTACTTCGAATTACATAACATTCGTATCTCGGTCTGCGCGTTAGCGCTGTCTAGTGTATTATTTAAAAACAAAAATATTAACAGATTGAAATAATAACAACAAACTACCATTACAATAAATAAGCTGTCAATGAAATAACATTCTAGATTACTGAAGTGTAGCAACTCTTCCGGCAGATGCAGACATTACAATTCAGCATTTTATTAGCTTAGACGAACCTGCAGTCGCATATTCGAAAGCTATAATTCAGCAATTCCCTTCTTGAAAGGTTGTCGTATAGCAACACATATAGGCCTATCTGGAAATATGAGGTCTCTATCCATTCCAGTTATGTCATAAATGATACAGCAAAAGCAACGAACATCTGCACGCATCAAAGTCAAAATTGCTTATATGGCCTTGTTGAGATTTATTTTTCAATTCAGACGTGCAGCACACAATGAGCAATTTCTCAAAATTTCTTTATTTACTTTTCTGCTGACGTCGGCAACACCCAATCAAGTGTTAGCACGGATCATTGAGATCTTGGAAACGTCCTGGATAGTAAAAATAGAATTCTAGGCCTGGTAAATGGAAATCGAGCCCTTGAATATTTCTGATTTATAAAAACTCAAGAGCACATCGATAAAAGGTTAAAACATACCTATATTTCGACATATACTTTGCTTGGCAATGTCCTCCTCAGAGAAGTAAATGTTACTGATATTTCCGCAGTCTAGTCGCATAGATCCAGTGGCTCTATATAGAGCAGTGACAAGACGTAGTATTATTGTATATAATTCTATGCTGGAGCCTTAATGGGTTAGCTGCAAGGGGCACTGCACTGAGAGAGAAACAGAAGGGCGTCATATTGAAGCCGATGCTGTGAAGAGTGGTTTCTTAGACCTAAAACGCACGATTTTTGTTGTTGGAGAAAACAACGTTATTTTAAGCCTAAGAAATCCTTTCTTCCGTTGTTTTTCCTTCCATTTTTATGTAGAGCACCTTGTAGTTATGCCCTCCAAAACCCATACTGGTGCCAATACGGCGGCAAACGCCACTGCTCTGTTGAGTCGAATTCATTATTCTTATGATACATTAATAATAATGTATTAATAATTAATTTAAAAAAGTAAAAAAAAATTATTCTCTAGAGCTAACAATATAATTATTTACAATTTCTTGTCTCGCATGTTGGAGAGTTTACTTTTTGTCCCAAATCGAATTCTTCCACTGTATTTTCGTGATATCTCTACCACATTTTTTATTTACATTTTCAAGTTTCTCATCAGACAAAATACAAATATTAATGTTACCCAAAACCAAAATATTCTCATTCAATCGTTTCTTTTATGAAATTAACGAATTCCTTAATAAAAAATGATTTTCGTTTGTATCAGGACGGCTGTATACAATAAAAGTAAAACGTGTTTCCCCTATACCAACAAATTCAGCCTTAATGCAATCACTTGTGACTATTTACGGGTACAGCTAGCTAGTGCACAATGACTTTCCTTTTTTGAAAAAAAAGTGCAATACCTCCTCCTCTTTTGATTTACTGGCGAGTTTCCCAGAAACATCGATAATTTCCCATTTTGTGTAATTCTGTTTCCACTTCTAATTAATTTTATATTATATTATTATTTTATATTATATTAATTTCGGTTTACCAAATCCCCATCCACATTTATCATTTCAATTTCATGTTTAAATAATTTACGCATTTTCGAATACTCCTTAGATTTATCTGAAGACATTTCAGTTGTGATTTAAAGGTACTGCAGTTATTTGCAGTAATTCAGACAGTTTACCCTAGTTTAACTATACACAAACCAATTTACACAACTTCGCGAGAACTCGTATTACAACGTATGTCTATTTCACTTCTCACAATTTTCATCTCTTTCCCACCTCCTGTGGTACTCATATTCCATTTATCTATTTTTGAACAGGACAAATTTAATTTGGTTAGTTTAATCATGTACTCTTTCGACTTCATATGCTGTTTATTTGAAGAGAAAGAAATTTTCCGAGTTTGAGGGGCGTCAAGAACAGAGATACCCACTGACTGGGCTGAGGAATTCTTTGTTGTTTTACTCCGAGTGGAATTCCTCAGCCCAGTCTGTGGGTATCTCTGTTCTTGATGCTGTTTATTGTACTGCGTTAAGTGCCCATCAATGTGTATTCGTGTCGTGTGTTGGTTTCCAAACAATTCCTGATTTGTAATTTGTTTCTTTTTTGCCACCACCCACTGGTCTTAGTCCTGTCTAAACTTGAATTGTAGAATTGATACCGGGCGTTCGGTGTCTGTTTTTATGGAACAACCTATAACTCGCATTCGCCATACTTGAATTTCTTGGCACGCGTTGATTCCAGGCTGATGCCCAATCCTACGAGCTGGTGTATCACAATTTCTCATTTTCGCACGTGTCTACACCGACATCTCGACACTTTTATTTCGCGTTGTGCTAGATTTACATTTGGTTTTCCATTTCTTTTATTTTAGCAGTTGCCCGCTCGTTTCTAATTTGTCCATTCGTTCTTCCAAGGTTTTCACTGTTGGTTTAAATTAGGTATTTTCCACTTTAGTTTCGTCGATTTTTTTTTACTTAAAAGGTTTGCTGTTTTTATTACTTAATTCTCTCAGTTCGCGTTTTTCTTCTATTAACGTGTGTCTAGTTGTTGTCGCATATTATGGATAAGCACGTTTTTTTTTTTTATTTGTAATTTCTTCATGTATTTTCCTCTTTGAGGTAAGTTGTTTTTCGCATTCGTGCGATTTTCCAATTTTCCAAATTATGTGTGGTAAAATAAACGCTACTGTTCCCAGTAAAAAAATTACTGTGTCATATGTTTTATTGTGCACGCAGCGTATCTTGAGTCCTGCAGATATTTTATGAGCAGCTACATCTTCCTGGAGGTAGCAGCTTTCATCGACGGCCGCCATTGTTTTTGTATAGTGGCTTTGTAACCATCTAGGATGTCAACAAGGTGCTCTTCTACCGAAAACATACAATCGATTATCTGTAATCGTTCTGGGGCGAACTCAAGATAGGCCGCGGACACTGTAAGTAAGTGTTTAGTACAAAGTGTTGCAAACTGCACGTTTTGATTGTTTTATTTTAAACGTATTCCACGTCTGCAACGATAAACGCCGTTTTGTAATGGCTTTTACTCATCCCATGCTATTTGTAAAACGACTTTGGGCAATTTTTAAGCTAAAATACCAAAACATTTTCTAGGTGTGTATAAATGTGGGTACTTTAAAACACATGAATTTACAGTGTACAGTGGGGCTATTTCCTTTTGCGGCAGCACTAATTTCCGTGTCAAAGTGAAAGCATTTTGTTATACTTTCTGTAATGGGTGGGGGCTGGCTACGGCTCTGAAACAATATCTGAATACGCTATCGGTTTAACGCCATCGGTTTAACTGAGAGCAAATGTGAAAATTTTCTCCCTCGACCCCCCCGAAAAAAATCTGTCGTTCCCTCGATCCCAAAAAAATCTAGCAAGCCAGTTTTTTTTTTTCAGGATTATAGCATTACAGATTACAGTATATGTGGGTCTTATCTACTCCTATTCAACTGCACTTAAGGAACGACATTTATGACGAAGCATTGCTCTAAATTGTAATGACGTCATCCTATCACTTTTATAGACCCGAAAAGAATAACGAACATTTTAAAAACTTGCAACAAAAAAAAAACGACGCTAAGCTCCTTAAAACGTTAAGTATGACAGGGCACCTATTCTGTCTTTGAAAACCACTCTTGTTGGACACGAAGCGTCCCTCGTAAACAAAACTATAAACCCAGTTCAGAGAAGCCATGAAAATTGACGCCAAGTTCTAACTCTTGGCTTCTTTCTGGTTTCTTTTTTTTTTTTTTTTTAAAGTTTTGCAGTGGATTTATATTCGAATCGGTTGACCGAAGAGATTAAAATTTAAAAATAAAATTAAAAAAAACATATCTTGGCTGTTGATGTCAATTTAAGATTACTACTGTTCTTTACGAATGTGTCTAGTATGGTTTTTTTTTTTTTTTTTAAATAAAAAGCACACACGTTGATGATTTCACTTCCTTGTCAGTCTTTTTGTCTGTCTGCCTGTCTGTTTATCAACATGTTTATGTGTGTTTCAAAATGATTGGAGATAAAGCACACACTGTAAAAACATGTGTTTTAAAATAAACACAGTATAGACACACTTGGTAAACGTTTTTAGGCGTTAGCTGAAAAAGCACATAAAGCCGTTTTACAAAAAAGAAAACTTTCCATATAAAAGTATATATAGTATTGCGGAGAGGAAACTCATTCAAAATTTTAAAAACTGGCCTTCAATTTGCATACTTTTATAAACGCTAGTGTTGGTCGGTAAACCGGCTCTGTACGGCGGTACCAAAAATACAACGGTATGTACAACGGTACCGTGCATCGTTAAAATACCGGTATTGTTTTAATATGAAAAAAGGCGCTAAAATTACAATAGTTCATTTAGTCCTTGTGTTGTGGACTCAGAGCAGTCCAGCAATCAGTTAAAAAAAAACCAATAATGGTAAAATTAGAATTCTAAACAATGCACAAAAGTAGAGCCAAATTTACATAACTTTGATGCTACTAACAGCGTTATGTTTATATTTGCACTAGCATCGTACCCGGCTTCGCCCGGGGATTTGTTTGACCCGTGGTTGTTTCCCAGTATTTGCTCGGTGCTGCCTTTCTGTCAATCGTCTCCCTCCGCAAAGCAATGTCGTAATCAAATAATGGCTCTAACATAAGAACTGCCCCACCAACGGGCATTCCCCTTTCAGGCCCCTCCCCACTCCCAGTAGCGAACGAAAAATAACTGTCCTTCGTACACGACGTCATTTAAGACATGCCTTTGCGATGACCGCGCAGAACAAATTGTTAGTCGAGGCAACAATGTGCCAATTTTAACTTCTTTCCAGGGCAACAACGTCCCAGTTTCAACTTCAAAGCCAAAGAATTGACACACTCGCACGTTTTCATTGTTTCCCTTTCCGGAGTCGTCGTTGCGGTTGCTTCGTTTCTGTTATGAGACTTTGGTTTCTAATGTACGATTTCTACTTGGATAGCATGTTACCTACAAATTTTAGAAGATTAAAAAAATCAAGTATGTCATGAAACATGCATTAAGTTTAAATTAGAGTGGATGGGGGGGGGGGTCAATAAATTTGTTTCATTAAAACTATTCAACAAAACACATTTTTCAATAAAATGTGTTGTTATTATTTACAAATCGGTTATTGGCACCACAACACAATAATATCAGATACCACCTCATTCATAAGTACCGGAGTAACCGAGTTTGGTACCGGCACGGACTGAAAAATTTCTTGTACCGTCCAAACACTCATAAACACATGATTAAACACATGACGTGACAAGTATGGTTAAAATAAAACTGCACTGTTTTTATCATAAGACAGTATAGTGTTTCTTTTGTAATTAACGATAAACATAACCATTTCCGTTAACACAAGTTTTCAAAAACATGTGCGTTATAATAAAAGCACTGCAGTGACTGTTCTGTTGTAAACACTTTTGTCGCCAGGCCTACACACATGTGTTTTAAGCACGTGTTTGTAAAGCTTTACAAATTGAAGATCAGTAATTTTATTTTAAACGCATTTCGCGTAGACTCGCAGCCTATTATGGTGTTTGTAAAACGGTTTTTACACGTTTTCAGCTAAATTTTTTCCAGGTCCATCTCAAGTTAATGTGTTTCTCTGTTAAAAGACATGTTTTTAAAAGGGAAGCTAATGCTTAAAAGGACATAAATCCTTCCGGTATGTCGTGCGACCCGACCCGATGAGTTTGCAGTTGGCAACATTTACACAGGTTAGAGTTAAAGTCGCCAAATCACCTCGCACGCAAAAAAAAAACAAGAAAATGAATGTATTGGTAACATTTACATACGTTTGAACTAATGTTGCAAAACTGAGTCATGCAAGAAAGCCAACAGGGATTTATGTTCCTGAGGTTTTAAACTCTAATTGGCCTTTCAGGAAGTCGACTAGGTCAGTTCGAGCCTCTGCGGTTGGTGTCCAGTCCATCAGCGTTACTCGAGGGGGTCGACAAAGACAAAAAAAAAGTTGTACGAGGTTTGTAAATGTGTAAATCTTCTAACGGATTTACAACGGTTTACGGATTTGGTGGGATTTAAATATTTACAAAAGAATTAAGTAAGAGGTTTAATGATTTACATGGAGTTTTGAAAAATTTGCACGGATTTGCAGAAGATACTAAGATTTACATAACGTTTTGCAGATTTACACAGATTTGCCGATTTAAAGACTTACATGGAAGATTTGCAGATTTTCTGGGATTTAAAGATTTACAAAAGATTGAGATGATTTACCAGAGATTTACAGATTTACAAGATTTGTACAAGGTTTGCAACGGATTTACAAATCGAAGTTTTGGGTGTGCGAGATTTATGGCTTTGTCGAGCCCCTCGGTACAACGAATAAAACGGTTTCAGATTTCTCACCACAGATTTAATAATTGAAATGTCTTTCATGGAAAAATATGGTAGGCTCCAAAAAAAGTTGGCTAGGCCTAATGGGATTCTTATTACGACGGGGGGGGGCGCCCCCCCGAGAAGGAGGATTCATAACTCATTATTATGATAAGTATACCTTAGTTTAGTAATTACTTGCAAATTTGACCTAATTTGACCATAGCTGTAAAAAAGGTACACGGATTACAAACAAAAACGTCAAGTGTGCCGTAAAAAAGGGGGATATATGATTGAGTTTTCACTTGTTAAAATGGAACACGGATAAAAATTGATGATTTTTAAATGAAGTAATAAAATGTACAATTGAGAAAATTCCATCTGTTTAGGTGCTGTTGTGCTTGCTTTACCAATCATATATTTAAAACGTAAAGCACAACAGCACCTAAACAAATGGAATTTTCTCAATTGTACATTTTATAATTTCAATTAAAAATCATCAATTTTTATCCGTGTTCATCTTAACAAGTGAAAATTCAATCTTATATCCCCCTTTTTTTACGGCACACTTGACGTTTTTGTTTGTAATTATGATAAGTATACCTTAGCTTAGTAATTACTTGCAAATTTGACCGAATTTGGCCGTTATAAGTGTACCTTTGCTTAGTGCTCGCCAACACACATTAAAAAAAATGTATGTAGGCCTAATTGTACATGATGCCATCTAAGTAGTGCCGAAAGAGTACGACCAGTCTACCTATCTCGTAATGAAAAATATCCCTGATCTAATTTTTTGCCCACCTTTGAAGTAAGTAATGAAATTATTTCGTTTTAACCGTCGTGAGACATTCCACTGGTCAGGAGAGAATACACTGGTAAAGCAGACATGCGACTGTGAGACGTGCGAATAGTGGCACTTCCGGTCGAAATGCCAGAGCCCTATTCTTTTGTGGTTGACTTACTGTTGGCACGAGTCCTTTGAGTTCTAAAACTCAAAAGAACTAAGATTTGTGCAATCGTTTAATATGTGAAATCGGATCCAGTAGCGGCAGCGGCAACAGTAAAAACTAATATTTCGGTATCAAATTTACAAAAAAGGATACCATCTTCAGAGAAAAAAAAGCAATAAAAATATAAAAATAACACCTAACAGTCGGATTCCACCGCGCTGGTGTCGTTAATTTAATGACGGCCAATTAAAAAAATAAATAAAAATGTGGTGCAAGAGTAAGAATTATACGGCAATTAATTAGTGAATTTCAGAAGCTATAGTTACGTAGCCCAGGCTGCTATACATTTTTAGGCACTTTCATCATGCGTTTGTACGTCAACCACATAACTGCTGTACTATAATTCTTACTCTTATACTACATTTTTAAGTTTTAGAACTGGCCGCTTTTAAATTAACAACACCATCATGGTGGGACCCAAATGTACCGTATTGCAAGGTGTAATTTTTATATTTGTGTTGTTTTTTTTTTCTCTGTGAAGGTGGTGTCACCGTGTGAACATTTTATAGGGCCGAAATATTAGTTTTTACTGTTGCCGCTTGACCGTGCTGCTGGCTCCGATTTCACATATTCTTTTGAGGTTGTTTGTGCCCTATTCTGTTTCGTGTATAACGAGGGATTTACCCGCTCTGCTGAAGGCTTTAATTTACTGTCAATAATTTTCTTCCCACATTTAGAGGCGGAAACCCAAATAGGCTCAGTTAGTAACAAATAAATAAAAAGACGAGAAGCCATTTCCATTGCCTTTTGCACTCAAAAGTCAGACAGCATGAGCCGGGAACCGAACCTTCGACCAAAGCTAATACCAAACCCCTCAGCCACTGGGCAAGTGTTTGCTTATATGCTAACTGTATATACGAGTGTATGCGTGCGTGTTTCGTGCTGCCTATGGTGGTATCATTGAAAAAATAAGGCCGTGTTAGTGTGGTTGAGAGGAGGGATTCGGCTCTTATTTTTTTTGACAAAGATATAGTTTTATGAGTTGTCGAAATTGTTAAAACAAACATAGAGCACTATGCATGTGATGGTCAGAACAGTACCGCAAAATGCTGTTGGCTTAGTTTTTCAAAGGAGAAGGATTTTAAATCACAGGACCAGTGCTTCATCGAGGTACCACGTCCAGATGTATCGTTCAGTTCTCCTCTCAGGGAATCAGACATTTAAGACCAAAAAGGCATTGGAATAGGTTCGCGCCTGTATTCAATTCTTCCGGCAACGTACGTACATCTTCTAATATCATCCTCATTTTCAAATTTCAGGTTGCTCCAAATCGCCCTGTCTCACGTCTCGAGATAGCGAAGAGGACGACGACAACATCAAATTGTCCCCATCGTCTCTCATCCCACCTTCGTGCGCCCGTCTGCCGAGCCTGTCCAGGTCGGGAGTGACGTCTGTGCCCAAGCCGAAGATATGGTCCCTAGCGGACACGGCGACCTGCAAGACGCCCCCGCCAGCAGCGGGTTCCTTTCCAAGCTCCGGCGTCCAACCGTGGGTACCAAGCGTTGGGGCTTTCCAAGTTCCGGCGCCGTCATTAGCCCCTTCCCTACACGGAGGAGGACCCAATTCCAGTAACGGGATGCACCCAAGTGGACTTTATGGGTCCCTTTCATCGTCAGGAAGACCCGGTGCTGCCCCTTATTCGGAGCTTCACACCGACACACCTCCGCAAACGCCACCGAATCTCAAGTTGCCCAACTTAATTCCAGCGTCCATTGGAGGTCAGGAGGTTCCCATGTCCCTGGCTAGTACCTATGCGTCGCACAGGACGGCCATCTCAGCGGCCATGGCCTCCCGCCTGCAAGCGAGTCACGGTAAGCCTAAATTCCCGTAATTGAATTTTTTTTTCTGACTTCGAAACACAAAAACTTTTAAATTCTCAGATCAAAAAAAAAAAAACTCTACCCTTGAGTAGTTTCGTGCAGGTTCTTTAAGATCTGGCTGAATCCTAAAAAAACTCAAATATGGAAGTTGAAATTGATTGGGTTCATTACAATCCTCTTCACCACATATTCCTCTAATTAAAATATGTATATACATATACATGCGTAATTGTGTATAATATATATATGATATAAATACTTTGTATTTGTACAATTAATACAGTACAAATATTTTGTACTGTATTAATGTACTACTGCAGTACTGCTGCAGTACAAATGTGTACAAATACAGTGCAAATACAAATACAGTACTGCATTAATACTGAATTTACACACATTTGTGCTGTAGTACAAATGTGTTCAAATGGATATATACTATTTGGATACTACATAATTTTATTTCATTTTGTTTCTTTTCTATCGCTTGTAATTTGGAACGTATACATTTACGAAATACTATACCAAATAAAATAAAATTATATATATATATGTATATATATATAATTTTATTTCATTTTGTTTCTTTTCTGTCTCTTGTAATTTTGAACAGATTTTCGTTCTGCTTTTGGATTGAATTGGTCTGTTGCCCCGACAACCGTCATGTTTAAACCACTACTCCAGGATGCTTACTTTAGAAGTTAGTAACGCAGTGATCTTCAAATAGGCCATTAAGGTCACTGCATTTCAGATCAAGGTCATTTGTATTTGCGATGGGTGGTCTAAATGCCCGGAGTCGGCCATGTAGTACACGGTTATGGTGAGGAATAGGATTTAAACAGCTCGACATTAGCGATGACGCATCGTGAATGAATAAACTGATCGCAAATACAATGACCTTGACGGCTGTTTTGAAGGTCACTGCGTTACTATCTTCTGCGTTACTATCTTCACTGCGTTACTATCTTCTAATCTAAAGTAAGCATCTAGAGTTGTGGTGTAAACTGCAAGGTTATGGGGCTAACAGGACAATACCCTAAAACGCACAACGAAAATCGGTTCCAAAATGCAACAGATTTGAACGAAACAAAATGTATGGCTAGTATCTTCCTTGTACGCAGAGTTGGCAACAAATTTCATCCGGTTTTTACCGTGGTTTTAACCGTCATGTCAAAAACTACTAAAATACTGCATTTTAGCCAGACATAAAAAGTAAACATATAAATAAGTAGGAAAATTATAACGATTGAAACCCGTCTACTGGAAACATAAATGACTAGGTTTGAAAGCCGTTATGCCACAATGTGTGTTTTTTAGTTAGGTCTAGTCAGTCACTCCATAAAAGGGCCCGCCAAGTTCCGAATGGTTCGGCCCTTTAAAGAAAGGAGTGATATCAACACACCAAAACATTTGCCAACTTAATCGCACCGACTAATACTTTGGATGTTAAACGAAAACTTGAACATTGCTATCGAAAGTAGCAATGTTCGAGTTTACATTTAACCTTCAAACTATAAGCGGTGCGATTAAATTGGCTAATGTTTTGGTGTGTTGATACCACTCCTTTGAAGGGCCGAACCATTCAGAACTTGGGGGCCCCTTTTACCAGTTTTGGTTTTTGATATGATTGTAATTACAATTACAGAGATTTTGAAGTTTTTATTTTATGTTAATTAAAGAGTTCAATTAATAGCTGTAATCTCTAACACTTCTGTGTGCCATATTCATTAAATTTGAGCAGTGCAATCCTGATTTTTTGGGGGGTTTTCGACACTTTTTTAATGTTTTCACACGGATTTTGACATGTCACTTCAAAACTGGTTTTCGACGTCAAAAACCCAACCCTGCCAGTACGTGCACAGTATACACACAGTACGAGGCAACCACTACGCCGGAGTTGCTTCGCTGCTTTACACGCCAGCGTGCAATAAAGGTTCGGCCACGTGACTGGTGGTGCAGGCAGGTCAGGCCAGATAGGGTACTTTAAAGGAAGGAGAAAGCTATTACCCATACTCTGCCGGCCATTAGATTTTGTACCACTCAGTGTAAATATGGAGTAAATAACAATTCGTTCTACACATATAAAACAGTTTTGACGTGCTACTCACACATTTTCGAATGGTAAACATTTTTTTTTGTCTTTCTTATAGGTGAGCCTCGGGATGTGACGTCATCACTGCCCGGGAGCCAGACGCTCACCACAGCCAACAGCCAATTGCATAATGGTAGCTCAGAAATGGCCGCCACTGCCTTCAAGCCAGTATTTAAACGGTAAGAAAACAATATTACTTGTTGCTATAATTGGATAATTGGAGGTTGAGGTGCGGTGGTTTCTAGGAAGAGAGGTAGTGCCAGAACCCCCCCCCCCCCTCCTCTTCCGTCTTCCCTTTTGCCCATACTTCAAGCCCCCTCCTCTGTGTAAACAGGGTAATTGCGTTTTGATTTTAACCTTCCCTGTAGGGTTTGGCCTGCAGACCCTTCTTGCTCTACTTGAATGGATCTTTGGCTTTCCTCCTGGCGTTGTAGATGAGATAACCAAACTAATGTGTTTTCGGAAAATAATCGGTGCAAAATGGCATACGTCTCTCTCTCTCTCTCCCAAGACAAGAGTGATTTTTCTGTCTGCTTTGGGCTTTTGAACCCTGAACATTCGATTACCAGTCGACTAGA
>JAHWFP010234523.1:0-11829 GCA_023313725.1 Lithobius niger | reverse complement strand
GATACTCTTGCCCTTTATGTGAAAAGCCTTTATTTGTTGGTTTAGTTCCTTTTCTACTTTCTTTGTTAGTTTCTTTGAAAGTGTTATACCGTAGTTTTTTCGCCTCTTTGCTAGTTTATTTGATAATCATCATGAGTCTTTTCACTAGTTCGTTTGCTGTTTCTCAGTCAGTTTCTTGGATAGTTTCTTTTCATTAGTTTTTGATTTTTGTTGTTGCTGTTTCTCTGTTAGTTTCATTAGGTTTTTTTTTTTGCTGTTTCACTGTTTAATAGTTTATTTTCACTAGTTCGTTTGCCATTTCTCTGTCAGTTTCGTAGGTACTAGTGCCTTTGCTAGCATCTACGCTAGCTTCTCTTACGATTATTTGATAGTTTTACTGTAACTTTTAGTTCATTTTTTCTAACCAGTTTCCGTCAGTTTCTTTGCAAGTTTTTGTGCTAGATTATGTTAATTTCTCTGCTAGGTTTTTTTTTTGCTAGCTTTTTGTTAATTTCGTTGCTAGATTCTTTAGTTTCTTTGATAGTTCTGTTGTTTTTTTGACGTGTTTTATAGTGTCCTCGCTAATTTCTTGTTTCCATTGTACTTTTTTTTAGGTATTGTTAGTTCCTTTGTATGGATTTCCTTTTTGTTATTAAATTGCAAAGCTATCTGGCGGTTAAATTCTTTACTAGTGTGGCGTTCCATCCCGCTTATTCTTTGCTACATTCTTTGTCAAGTTGTTTGCTAATTTCGATTTGTTAGTTGCTTTTCTAGTCATAATTGGAATTTTGCAGGTCGATTTTTCTTTCTTGCCCTTCTTTAAGGGATCCCGAACCCAAACTGGATTATCTGACCCACAACAATGAGAGGAACAATTTAGCTGGATAAATCCAAGTGGAAAACCCAGAGTCTTTGACATGCCACAATCGACATGAGCGCAAGACATCACAGGGTCCTTCTCTTCCTGAAAATGCCAAGGCGTGGCTGACTGCTTCTTATAGTGACGTAAACCGTGGCTCGATGCTGCATGCCTTGACGTTGTTCTATTTCAGTAGTCCCATACATAAACAACCTTGGCAGATTGTAAAGCAAAATGCATACTAAACGGCAAAGGACTCACCGATGTGGGCGAGTTATACATGTTAATTGGAAACGAGAGGGCAAATGGAAATCTGAGTTTGTAACAAAGCTATGGACGGTTAATGTTACATACGTACAGCCACACAAAAAGTTTGTATTTAATATTTTTATAAGGTTCAACCTCGTTTGTTAGTTTTAGTTATCAAGGGCTCGGCGGCACTGCATACTGTTCCATCCAAGTACTGTACTAAAATTTGACTCACCATCATCGCTAAGTAAGGCGAGTGTGTGATGCAGAATCTGAGCCAGCACCTCTAGCACAAAGTCCCTGCTGTCTGGGGTGGTGATAAGAACAGTCAGGGCAGAAGAACATTTCTGTAATGACAGCACAGTGCTGCGAACGAGTGCCTGCACGTTTTGGCAATGGTGGGTGGCTTCCAGCGGGCTGCATTTTTTCCTAAAAACAAAACAATAGACGTTAACAGATCATTAGTATTAGTAACAAACTAATATTTTTGACAATTTCTTGTTGTAACAGGAGCAAGAATCATAATTACACCAGATTTTATACGGCATACACAATCAGAGGGCTGCAAACACTACACACAACGCATACTTAACAAAAACGAGATATCACTCCAAATTAATTAGAAGTTCAGCAACCCTAGGAGCCGGATTAATTTTAGAGTATCAAACACAATGAGAGTTGTGTGTCACATCCTCCGGGCATAGCGAACGAAGTGGGCAGCAGTAGCCCAGTCAGACTCGGCCTCCAAACAGCGGATGCCGGTTCAGATCCACTCCCAATCAAAGTACAACTTAAAATGAAAGGCACTGGGCCAAAACGTCCCTAAACTCTTTACGGCTGACTGTGTACTTCTTTTAGGGTTAAGCACTGCATTCTATAACTGGTTTCTCACAGTGATTGGAAAGAACTATTTGATCGTAAAGAGGGGTAGGCCCTGCAATAAACATAAAAAATAATTCTTTTTATTTTTGACGATCTCATGGGTTTTTTTTTTCAACTTAAACTAGAAACAATCCTGTAAGATGCAAAACATGCATTACTACTATGGCCTTTCACACCACAGCGTAAGCATTCTCACAAAACTCCAACGTTACGAAATTTACTGTTAAAAGAAAAACCTACCACTCATAAATACACAGAAATAAAACTGGTGATTTAAAAAGTGACACGAGTCGTCAACAGGCATCACAACCTAAATTTAATCCTGCATTGGCCGAACCTGCGCAAACATGACTCTGTCGCAACTCGCAGCTGCCACCCCCAAATAAAGTTGGGTGAGCACAAGCGATTTGGGGGTAATGGTATTTACGAGACAAACAAAAGCTCTTTTTAGTCCACCCTTATCCAAGAAACAAGTCTACGTGAAACTGTTCCAACTGAAACAAGGAAAATACAAAAGGAAAAAACCGCCACCTGTAGCTTAAGGAACGAAAGTAGTGTTGTTGTTTTCTGAGTGCATGGTCACCGACGAGTGGAGTTAACTTCGTTGAGACCAATTTAGAGGCCTGGACGTCGTTCCTAGTCGACCAAGAAAACAGAAAAAGTCTTAGAAGCCAACCTGGATGCGTCTGGAAGTGAAGGCCTTCCACCCCCCCCCCCCCCAGCTCACTCTGCCTGGCTGGCGATCATTGATTGAAACCGGCTTTACGATACAAGTCCCCGATGAGCCCTCCTATTGCACGCCATATTGCGACTGGACTTCTTCCACTCTTTTTGTCCCTCTATTTCCTCTTGGTCTTGTGATTCCTTTTCTCTCGTTCTCTGTCCGTCTGGTGGAATCCTTTGTATCCAGTGTGGGCACACGGATGGACGGACTTGGGGAAAGGGCTTCTTTTCCACTCAGATGGAAAGAGGATTTGAAAAGTAGTTGCAGAAAAAAAAAGATGAAGGATTCGGCCAATTGCCTCGAGTTCGTTTCAAAAGAAGCCGCAAATGAAAAAGTCAAATTGGAAAAAGACGGGAAGAATTCCTGGAGGAAGCAACATTTCATGCTCGATTCCCGATAACGGTGCACGAGTTATTATGAACAACATACCACATTGCTACAACTTCCTTCCAGACTGCTGAAAGAAACAGTATGGGGGAAAGGTTTGCCAAGTTAAAGGTCATTTAGGCTAAGGTTGCAAAACAAGGGGGTGCAACGGCACAATTTGTGTCCTGGACCCTCAAGCAACGCTCAGCTAAGATCCCAGCATGGCGAAAGTGTTCCTCTAAATTTTAAAATAATTCAACACAAAACTTTATTTAATAATTTTTCGAAAAAGCTATACAAGCTACTGCTGTTTGTTCACTGGCCACTACCACTATTACCTCAGCTAAGAAAACGCATCATGAAACAAACGTAACTTTTATAGAAATGGATTCCATTAGCCAGTGATGTCCCTGCTCTGCAAGGCAACAACCATTTTCAGCGAATGATTATTATATGTCAGTGAACGACATATTGTTGCAATAGTTGCAAGGAAGCATCGGCTGGAAGCAAGGAAGCAATCGTTGCTAGGAAGAATGACACATCGTTGCAAGGTATAGTAACGATTTTCAGTGAACGATTATGATATCCTCTGTGGACAGTGGGGAACACTCTTCAAAAGACACCGAGTAACCTTTTGTAGAAAATATTTTGAAAACGTCACGTGGTAAATTAACCAATGAAAATGTGCACCTGGGTAACCACTTAGGAGAGCAGCGTTTCGCGCTTAGTAAAAATTCTCCTTCTGAGGGTCAGTGATGCAATGATCATTTGATTATTGAATTCAAAACTAGGATGATTTTAAACCAATATTTCATAGGTTTAAATGCAAAGATGCAAAACTGGTAAGGAGTATCTTGAAGGAGACTTCATCAACGAAAGAGCAGAAGACCAAGGACACAGCCATGCCTAACAGCACGCTTGCAGTTAAGAAGCGACTGGGAAAAAAAAACAGTTGCTTCAGGAGAAGTTCTTTGCCTAGGTTCGACCCCATACGTAGTAGAAACGTCACGTGAGGGATGTGTTCCCGAAGCACAGGAGTCCGTTTATTATCAAAAGTCAAAAAGGCACTTTACTCAACTGGGAGTAAAGTTACTTTTTGACTTTTGATAAACGAACTCCTGTGCTTCGGTAACACATCCCTCGCGTTAGCGTTTCAACTACGTACGGGGTCGAACCTACATAAAGAACCTATCCTGAAGCAACTATTTTTTTTCCCAGTCGCTTCTTAACTCTCAATATTAAATCCTTCCTTACCAATCGGCAGTCTACCCAAAACCGACGCACCATTGAAATTTCAGGGTATTTCCAGCTTCTAGCTGCGAGATCTTTTGCGATCGTTGCCTGAATTTTCCCTCAGTCACTACCCCTAAGTACACACACTCTACTAAAACAGAAACTCAAAAAACCAACGCGTCTCGTCTCCTCCGCATATTTTAAGCCCCTCCTCAGGTCCGTGCGACCTCTGAGACCAGCGCTATTTACTATTTTTCAGGATTGTCATGACTGGAATACACAAAAAAAAATCATAACTTTTTAAAAACAAATGTATTACGGAAGTAGGAAAAAATGGGCCGAAACAAAGAAAACATTTTCATTTTACTAGTTACTGGATTGAAAACCAAAAGTTAGGACAAAGTGTTCCTGGACTAAAATACCGACACAATAATATGCGACATTCTACAATTCTGCTTCATTCGGTTGTTGTTCAAAATTCACGATTTCATTTGAACACAAAAAATCATGACTTTTGTGAAAAGAGTCATGACTTTTTCAGGGTTATCAGGAAAACACGCTGAGTGGCCAAGCTGTCTTATTTTGAGGTAAAGCTTAAATTCGTGCAGTCGTACCGATGCCTGGTTCACTGTATTTACGTGCTTTTCATTTCAACACGAAATTCACAAAGGGTTTTGTAATTCGTTAACGACGTGGTGTGTGTGTGTGTGTGTTCAGCCAGCGTGTCCAGCCAGCTTGTGTGCGTGTCCAGCCAGCTTCCATGGGAGCACTTACTTTACGTACAACCATCTCTAAAACATAACCTTTGTTACCTTGTGGAAGCAGAAGCCGAATATAGGGTTGATATACCGTTAAATTTTACTGCCGCAATTTAAGCAAGAAGGAAGTACGAGCAATTACCCATTAGAGGTAAATGGTTCTTTTTTTCCTTATCTTTTCATTTAGTTGACCCTGAAATTTCGCTATTGCCAATATAGAATACGTGGAAAAGCAATACGGAACTAAAAGGTCGACCATATTATTACGGACTGCCTATGTGGTTTCGTACCGGAGTTACAAGTAACGAGCTACTATACTCGTCATGATCCAGTATTTATTGCCCCACTGCCTATTGAAAACTTGGCTGAAATTGGCACTTACGGCAACAAAAGTTATGTACAGTTACATAGCCTACATATCAGGACTTTTGATAATATGTCTTACTCGACCCCCCCCCTTTATTTTTTAGTTGCAGGGGGGGCGAATGGCAGTCTAGATATAAAATATTCCCTCGTCACATTTAAAAATGGCAGTTTAATTTTCAAATCACAGGGCAAATTAAAATACACTCCAAAACATTTTAATATCACACAACTTAGGTATCAACCATAAAAATTACAGCAAAAGGCCACCATGATACCATTTCACCCAAAAAAAAAAACCAGTGCAATGTAGGAAATTATTTTTCAACATACAAAAATAAAAATTAGGCCATTAAGTGCTCTAGGTTTATTACAATCGTCCAGGCTTCCAGGTTTTAAAAATGTGTACAAATTAGTATCCACAATGCATTGCATGTTTAAACCATGCGCAATGGCTGTTTGCTGTGACGTCACCATGAGTTACCCAATGACGAACGAGAACAACGGCTGTTTGGCCGTCTGATAGGACTAGCCCAGTCACGTGATCTGCACGACACATCAAACAGCCACAGCGTGTGGTATAGTCTGCGAACTGGTGTTATGGTGGCTTGGTCTGTGTAATTTTTATTGATCCTGAGTAGTGTGATTTTTAAAAAAATATTTCGGAGTGTATTTTAATGTGCCATAGGTGCCCTTCTTACATTAGTGCTGTGGTGAAGAATCCGGTGTGATTTGAAAAAACATAAACTGCTGTTTTTAAATGTTATGAGGGAAGGCAGTGTCCATTCGGTTTGATTTCTAGATTATTTTTCAGTGATGTGCTGTGTTAAGTTTCTCATCCTTTGCTTTCTGTCATTCCGTCATATACTATTCACAATAACTTCTGAACGCATAACCAGGTTCATTTAAAATTTTCTACACACATTCAACGCGCTATTGTTGGATTTTCAAGTTCGTCAATTTATAAACTACCAATTCTGGGATTTTTGCTGAACTGCGCGACAGTAATCAGAAATTTATGTGACGATCAAAGAACGCATAAAATGACATTAAAAAAACCGTACGAGCCAAATCTTTAAACTAATCGTTGAAGTCCATTCACACACAAATTCAACCAAGACGCCTGCCGTATCCGTATTATTATTATTATTTTTTTTTTTTTTACTATTTTACAGGGCTCAGACTGGTCGTGCATCCCAAAAAAACTGAAAAAGTTGGGAAGAAGCTACGAAAAGTAACCAAAACGGGACCACATTTTACTAAGAGACCTCAAATCCAGTTGCGTCTCAGTGCACTGATCACTCATCACTCATCACTGGCCTTTATTTAATCTACTGAAGAGAGGAGTATTTTATCAGGAACGTAACAGCTTTCTTACTTTGGTTTCGTCCTCTTTTTTTTTTTGTGCTTTTGTTCTCTTTTATTTTGCTTTCGTTCTTATTTGTATTGCGCAGAGTATCACAATGAACGAAGGCAAAATAAGAGAGAACGAAAGTCAAAAAACAAAAAAAACGAAACCAACGTAAAAAAGCTGTAACACAAACTTCATAACTCATTATATCCAAACATACAAATGAAAGCCATCACAAAACTGAATTTAGATAGTTTACGTACGCGTGCACTTCAGCTATTACTAATGTAGTTTCTTAATCTTAAACATTTATTAAATTACCACTGGCTCCAGTTGCAAGAGTCACTATTCCCCTTTCAAGCTTATTTTTGGCTTTTTTCAATCGTGAATGTCAAAGTATAATCAGCAAAAACTGGATCACTTAATAGAGAGAGAAAAAGTAACTAAAAGTCACAAAGAAAGAACAAAAAGTGACCATAAGCGACTTGAAAAAACCCAGAAGCGACTTGAAAAAAAAAAGTGACGTTAAGAAAAAAATGTAACTCAGTCTGAGCCCTGTCTTCACCATTCAGGGATTTCATTAATTTCTTTCGTCGCCTGAATTTAGGGTTATTTTAGGGTTATCTGAATCTAGTCCAGCAGCAAGCAAGTTTTTTTTTTTCCTAAAGCCAAAAACCAGATTTCGCGCAGAAAATTCCTCCTCTCCTCCACCCCCACTTCTCAACCTTATGTGGTTTGAAAGCTTTTTTTTTTGCTGTTTACCAGTAAGAAGTGCTTTTACTATTTTTTATTTCGTCGCCTTTGAATTAAAATTTACCTGAATCTATCCAGCAGCAAACAAGCGCTTTTCCTAAAGCCAAGAAACCAACCAAACCCCCCCTCCCTCCTTACCCTTTTCACTTCGACTCCTGACGCATTTTCCATTGTTCACCGATCAATACGGTAGAATGTCTGTCTCAGCTGGCATCGGAGCAACATACAAGTTTCTTTTAAAGTTTGTTAACAAAAGCTTTACTTATTATGGCGACTTGAAAGAATGATGGGGGGTGGGGAGGAGGGGGGAGACAGAAGCGCTATTAATTAACTTACACAATTTAGTTGATCGTTAAACACGCTATATATTTTCAAAATCGAGCTGTTCTTTTGTGTATGTCGCTCCGCCCCCCAACCCCCTTCTACTCAAACCCTTCCGGCTCCCTTTGATGAATTAATATTGATTAACGATTTCGTCTAAAACGCGTTGCCGCCTTAATGGCGTTGTCGTCGTGACTACAAAGGGCGATGCAGCCCCAAAGTGATAGCTAGGACACGTACACAATGTTAGCCATCGGGTGTTCATGGCAATGTGTGTGAACACAGAAATATTTAAGTCTCCTCGGCGACAGCTTGTTAAATTTGAGAAAGAAGCGAAAGTCCACGATTATGCGAAATTTCCGACAGTCACCCCCCCCCCCCCGCCACTCAAGGTTGAAAAACCAGACTTCCCCAAAATATCCGAGTCTTACGGTGTTTGTTATAAGGTCGAGCGGAACGATAGTAACACAGGAAGGCTGGTTCTTCTCCAGCTCACTAATTCGTTCTCACGCCAATAGTTCGTTTAAAACGTCACTGGCTCCGGTCTGGTTTGCCTTGTGCGCATGTGCGTAAGCTGTCGAGCTGCGTTGTGACGTCAGTGTAGTGCTTCCACTCCCCACTTACATAATTTCCATGAGCAAAGAAAAATAATTTCCCTTTTTTTCCCTGTGAAAAAAAAATTCTCTTTTTTTCTTCCCCTATTTAATTTCCTTTCATCATGTCTAATTTTTACAATTCCCTATACCACGCGCAATGGCTGTTTGCTGTGACGTGCACATCACGTGATTGGGCTAGTCCAATCAGATGGCCAAACAGCCGTTGTTCTCGTTCGTCATTGGCTAACTCATGGTGACGTCACAGCAAACAGCCATTGCGCATGGTAGCGTTAAAAAAAAATGAAGGGCCCATTTTGATGGCAAAGGAACGCCAACTTTAGACATAAATGGAAAGTAAAACTCAAACGACTACTTAATAAACTAGTCCTCCTGCCATTTCTGGTAGAATGAAGGATATAGATGGACCTTCGAAAATTATTACTCCCACAATTTTCGTGATTTTAGCATTAATAAGCCGGCGACAGACGAGAAATAAACACTAACCAAATTGGAGTTGGGCACGGGTTTAAAATGTTAACAAGTGTTTGTCGGGTGTAAAAGCATGTGGGTTTACGGGAAGTTTCGAGAAAGTGGGTCTGGATTTGGAGAAGATCGTGAGTCACTAGAGGAAATCGCAATTTGCAAACAAAAGACAGAATTTCCCCATTTTTTCATTGTTTTTCCCCGTTTAATATATATATATATATATATTTTTTTTTTTTTTTTCCTTTGAAGAGCATTTTTCCCCTAAAAAGAGAAAAATTCCCTGTAAGGGGAAGTGCTGCGTCAGTGGCACCAGCAAAATCAACAGCCGATGGAAAAGCAACATACACAAAGCGTGGTAGAGACTCCCTTTGCAGTGTTCGGGTCTGAAGCTCGGGTCTGAAGCCTGTCGTTGCGCTAGCTAACTGCAGGGGGCACCGGATATACGCGGAGGCATAGAGTTAGATCTTCTTACATTATAAACCAAAGTCTCATAGCAGAAATGAAGCAACCGCAATGAGGACCCCTGAAGGGGAACAATAAAAACGTGCGAGTGTGTCAATTCTTTGGCTTCAAGGTGAACTGGGACGTTGTTGCCCTGAAAAGAAGTTGAAATTGGCACATTGTTGCCTCGACTAACAATTTGCTCTGCGCGGTCATCGCAAAGGCATTTCTTAAATGACGTCATGGACGAAGGACAGTTATTTTTCGCACGATAATGGGAGTGGGGAAGGGCCTGAACGGGGAATGCCCGTTGGTGGGGCAGTGCTTATGTTAAAGCCACTATTTGATATTGCTTTGCGGAGGTAGAGGATTGACGGAAAGGGGAGTGTTACACAAAGAAAAATTGACTGTTGCAGTGAACGATCAGGCAACACCGAGCAAATACTGGGAAACAACCACGGGTCAAACAAATCCCCGGGCGAAGCCGGGTACGATGCTAGTATAATATATTCTTACACCAGAGTGTGTCGCTTCCCACTGCTGCCTGTCTCGGCCAATTCAGGCAGATGGCGAACGGTCGACTGAAAGACAAGAATTGGCTGCCACGCGCTTTTCAATGCTATTATAGCAGGGCCTCTACATCGACATACTCGAGGCTAATATTGTTAATTGAGATGATTTTTTTCCCCAGTTTTTCTTGCCCAAAGGTTATTATTACTGAAAACCACCTGCAGAATGATGTAGAAAACGCCAGAAAATCAATTTTTTTATTTTCAGATTTGGAACACAGGGGCTCGTCACAAAATATGAGTAGGCCAGCAATAAGAAGAAAAAAAAAGCTGCTCCGACACACACAAATATTATTTTAAGCTCTGTTTCGCTGTTATCGTTTCGTCTTGTTTGTTTGATTCCGCCTATGATAATTGACGGTGTGTAAATGTTTTTGAGCGCACCTAGCATCTGCATTTTCTGTTGCGACTGTTATTTGGCAATTTGATTCGGCAAATTACAGAGGCTGTTTTTACATTTGAAAGCAAATTTTCCTCAGAATTTTCCCCAAAACAACGCCAAAGACTCGTGGTGATTTTTAAAACAAAATGCCAGGACTTTTTTTTTTATTGAGAATGCCATATACAGGGTGGTTCACAAAAAAAATGACGACCCAAAATTGTCCAAAGCTAATTTTTCTAGTTAGCAGCCCTTAGAACCAGGAGAGGACATAAGTCATATCTAATGAGACGGGAAGATTTCTGTCCTCTCCTGGTTCTGACAGGTGCTAACTAGAAAAGTTGGACTTAGAAAATTTTGGGTCGTCAGTTTTTTGTGGACCAGCTGGCGAAGTGGCTTTTTTTTTTTTTTTTTTTTTTACAAAAAAACTAGGAACTGAGTAGGAAAATATCCCCCCCAAAAGTAGGAACTACATTCTCGTTTGGCTGTTTGATTGAAATGTAACATATCATGATCCGTCACTAAACAGCAAGTGTTCAGTACCGATACCGACTTCAAATGGAAGTGACAATATTATTAAATAAAAATTAAAAAAAAAAAAAAAATCCATGTAGGCATACCAAGAAATCGTGTGAGCAGCTTCCATTCGCGTATAAACATAAGACACACATGAATCAGGACGGTGAAATATATTAAAACCAACTCACAATCTGCCTGGTGACATTTTAGCTAAGGCAACTTACCGAACATAGAGCTTTGCAAGGGAGGACTTTTTCTAAATTTGTTGAATGTGACTCAACTGTCACATCCGATAAATAATTTACCTCAGGAGCTTGACAGCAGCGTGAACAAAATGTAGGTCTTTGTTCATTATAATGGCCTGAAGGGCTTAGAGTTTAGTACAATAAAGCTTAATTTTATTTTTTAAATAATATGAAAAGGGGTTAAAATACAAAACAGGCAGTTTAAAATTTTTAATTCAATTTTTCTTAAAACGTAGGAATAGTAGGAACTAAAAAAAGAAGTAGGAACACTTGACCCGTGCATGTATTTAGGAAAATAAACTTACCCGCACACACTTTCTGGTTACAGAAAACTAGTGTTTAGAAAACTGGTGTTAGAAAAGTAGTAATACCACATTACATTTTATGTACATGTGATATGCCAAACTGCTTATTTGTGGAATGCCATCGCTAATGCCGTTAGGAAAAGCGCCAGTCAGTTTGACTTTCGCAAAAAAAAAACTTTCTTGCTGACTGTCTGGAAAATCTATATTAATTGCCCAAGTTCCCTAATTTATTCCTTTACTTGTTTTATTTGCTATTAGGTTTATTGTTTATTTTTTATGGCAGGTTATCGTCGTCAATTCCAGTAGCACATACAGTCATCTGTGCAACGATAGTTGTCTAGTTAGCGCAGCCATCTTGTTGAATTGAATTTGTTAATTTTTTTTAATCAGGTTATCGTCATCAATTCCAGTAGCACGCACAGTCATCTGTGTAACGATAGTTGTCTAGTTA